>DWME01006903.1:0-13135 GCA_018244795.1 Parelbella ahira ahira
TCCCTTCACTGCTCTGCTCCTATTGATTGTAGCGTGATGAAAAGTATACTATAACCAGCTCAGGAGTATGAAAAATAGTTCTACCAAGTTTCGTTAAAATCCGTCGAGTAGTTTTTGTTTCTATAACGGTTATATCGGTTATACAGACAGACAGACACAGACAAAAATTTTACTGATTGCATTTTTGGCATCAGTATCGTTCCCTAATCACCCCCTGATAGTTATTTTGGAAATATATTTCATGTACAGAATTGACCTCTCTACAGATTTATTATGAGTATAGATAGATAGATGAGATAACGCGGAAGTGAAAACAAATTAAAATAAAAGAAAATCGGGGATTATAATTGTACACTTGTATTATTTAATAGCTTTATTATACCATTTAATTAACATAAAATGTCAGTATTATCAAGTAATTTATTCATGGTGAAGTTTAAAGATTCGAACATTTAAACAGTGAAGGGTCAGTACATTTATTCATCAGTAGGTATGTGAAAGAAAACTACGTTCATAATGTGTGTATTTGAATCTATAGGTGGTCGCAAGAAGATCAATTGATTCTTCAATAGTGGCCGTATACTTAAGGCAAGACTTTAACTTGAGAAATTCTTACAATTGCGTTGTATAAAGTGTTGGCGATCTGGACACTTATCTCTTACACTCACTCGACCAACGGGGCACTTATTAAAATCCAATTTTTAGATATGTAGATACCGTATATTTTCGGTATAAATATGTACGTATATGTTAGCTATTTATTATCTCAGTAATTAATTTAACAATTTTTTGCATGACAAACGTTTTAATATGTAGGTATCTAAAAGTTTAGAAAATTAAAATACTTTTGGATGGATCTTTATATTCATTTATAAGAATGATTGCTTATATACTGAAATGTCACTGTTTTTGCTATGATATTTATAAATTATTGCTATTAATATTTTAAACTCGTCCCCCGCATTTCCCCGATGGAGTGGGCAGAAAAGTCTAGTAGGTAAATTCTCTTCTCACCAGTTCTTCTTCTCTTTCTCTTCTTACAAGTCCCCCCAGTGAACCTATCGCCATACAGCGGGAACAATCAAGACTCCAACTCCAAGCTACTACTAGGAATTTCAAATTGTAAAAATCCACAAACACCCAACCAGGGAATCGAATCTTGATCAGTAGTCGCGCTTGCAAGCACTCGACAAACAAGTCAGTAGTCATACGAGTGCTATCCTTACAGACTTACTATGCCGCTTCTAATACAACATTCGCCTTTTTCTGAGTAATCATAATAATTGTATTTTTTCTATAGTCCCGGAATTTGACTGTTAATTCCAATAATATTTAGTACAAAAAAAAATTGTTTGAGAGTCCAAGCGCGGGTAACTCTAATCACGAAATGTAGATACTATTTTTAGTCTATGTACTAAGTATATTACCTCCTTAAGTGTGATTGTAGGATGTATCTAATAATCTCCGGTTTTACGTAGTCATCGGTAGGCGTTCTACATATATTAATAATACCTTGCATATCCTATTTAAAAAAGACAGAAATACATTTTCTATATAACCACATGAGAACAGTCTTGTCTTCTTTTTAGTTACATAGAAGACATAAGCTAAATTCGTATATGTAAACCTAACCTATAAATTTCTAACTGGCTTGATCTCATATTGTACGTAAACAAAAGAGTATTTTCTTTTTATACTATAAGGATCATCGTCAGACATTTTATTGTGCCACTTGTGGAGACGCAGTTTCCATCAGAACGGCAACAGTTAAAGTCAAGGGAGTACAATTCAGTAGTAGGTACCTCGCTGTCTTCTTGTTGTCGTCAGAGCATCGGGTAAGAGAGAACCCTACGCGTTTTTTTAACGAGATATGGCCGCCACTCGATGACCTTTCTTTCCCGTTGGTTGTCGGTCGTTCGAGCCATTGCTCGATGGCTTGCCGATTGCCACTTTAATTACCTAATGTTAATTAAGAACTGCTATGTCGGTGACCTCGATTCGCCTGTAGATTTCACCATTCCTGATTCTGCGGCGTAGAGAAATACCAAGCATAGTTATTTACATACATAGATCGTTAGTAAAGTAGTGGTAAAAATCTAATTCCATAATCTAAAAGGCCGCGAATTGTACTTCCTCGTAAATCCAACATAATATTATAATTTCATACTTGACTGGTCTATTAGCAATGCATGCCAAGATTGGACTGGCCTTGGAATGCTTTTATCATCTTATCTGTCACCGTGTGTATTCCAGTCTAGTTATTTGTTCAACACTTGTGGACAAAAGAATCTAATATTTGAACAATCAGTGCTAGATAATTATTATGTGTTGCCAAAAATGTGTATGAAATATAATCTTATATAAGCAGTTCCTATTAAATATTATATTCAAGATTTACATAATTATATTATCAGTTTGTGGTAATACCTATCTTACATATTATACCTACCTATAACTTAGCGGTTTTTTGATGAAAATTATTTATTTAATAATATCAGTTATTTGTTTAATCTGCTTATATAATGGAGTACTGTTTAATTTTATATTTAGATATTTTAACAATGTAAATCTTATAAGATATCATTTTTCGGTTTCCCTACGCTTACCTTCTTGATCGCGTTGACGGATTTCCTAATATTGTCTGTTACTGCACTTGTGTACCTACTCTATGTTGAGTAAGTATATATATATTGTATTTATGTAACTAGTTTCCTATTTAGGGGCGAAATAAGAAACTTTAGTCGTCATTTTTTTTATTTACGCTACATTTATAATTTCAAAACGATATCAGTATCTCTTCATCTCACGTACCATAGAAGAAAGTTTCGGTCGATTCACTTTGAAGGAAGGTGTCATCGGCAGCTCTTTCATGAATATCACGCCACCACGAAGCTGTTTTGAATCTGTTAATTCTCCTAAGGAATGTCACATTTTTATATAATAAGCTATCATTTGGCCGCGAAATGAGGTGACACTCAGGTAAGACAAATGCCTGTTAAGATGCACGCATGCCTATATAAACCTATTTACCTTTACATTGAAGAATTCTAGATTACATGTCACATATTGCATAATATATTATTTTACAAGCAACACCTCCTCGTGTAAGCAATATAAAAATATGCAAAATATTTCATTTTTGTGGGGGTAAACCTGTACACAGACCACAAACCTTGACTGTTTGTTATTATTACAGACTACTTGAAATTTCAATTTAGCAAAATCAACAATACTCTGCCCTACCAGGGAATCGAGACCGGGACCTTTTGTTCAGCAGTTGCGCATGCAATCACTACACCAACGAGGCAGTCTACGTTTGTGGAGGACAAATTTTCGAAATAAAATATTAGGTACACCCAAATGAATTCCATCCAATACCTTTCACCATGTCCTCGATCTCTTGAGCGGTGACGTCACTGCCCTCGTGCAATACAACGCAAGCCACGGGAAGATCTCCTCGCTCATCCGGTATTCCAGTCACTGCCACGTCGTATACTCCTGGATGCTTTATTATCACTCCTTCTATTTCTACAGGAGATATCTGAAGGAAACATGGGATTGTTAAGGTCCTGTTCATGAGACTATGTAATTTCAATAATAAAATTCATGTTGACTTTTGACCAACATTTGATTGCGAAAATGAATAAATGGATTTTTCCAAACCACACACGGTCATCTGATCCGTAACTAGGTATTACGAATATTTAAATACATAAAAAAACGTAACATCACGCCTGTAGACTCCGAAGGAGTATGCAGAGGAGTGTAATACACTCCCACGCTTCACCAGTTACGTTTAAGTACCATGAAATAGGTGGTGAGCCTGTAGCCATACACCGGGAGCAATTCCAGACTCCGAATCACTGCTACAAATTCTAAGTTAGAAAAATCTAATAGCACTCGACCCAGAATTTGAACCGAGGACCTCCTGATCGGCAGTCTCACTTGCAACCACTCGACCAACGAGGCAGTCAATACGGACCTACCTATATTATTATAATATTTTTTGCTTAATATTACGCATGATGAGCAGAGTAAGTAATTTTAAAACGATAAAGATGGTCACTCACTTGATGATTCATATATTTCAGCAACAATTTTAATCGCTCCACAAAAAAGAAATTCCATCTTTCATCCCTATAAACCAGATCACCGCTCTTCACCCAGCCGTCTTTTGTTAGTGTCTGTTCAGTCATTTCGGGATTGTTGTAATAGCCCTAAAGAAATAGGTACTCATGTAGTTATATTTATCGCTTTTAGATTCTAGTTGATTCAGATTCTAGTATTTTATATCATAGTTAAAAGTATATGTATAATATAGGATATAGCAACAAACGGGGCGAACTGTTTAGTATTTAAATGCATAGCTATACTCCTATTAGGTCTAGGAGACATAGGAACGCATTACCAAAAAGAATTTACTGTACAATTACTTACACCGAACAATGCGAAAATACTACAAAGTTTGCGTAATTTTATCGTAGATATAACAATTCACTTACGGAAAAATAAAAAAAAAATATTTTTTTACGTAGTTTAAACAGCGTTATACGCACACCACTTATTTATCAAACAGTAAACCTAAGATAATAAAGCAATAATACAAATAGAAAATAATGAATGCAAGCGAAACTAACTGATACGGCAATCATATGTAAATATACATTAGCAGTGTGTATGGTCGCAATTTCAAGAAAACAATAAGCATAATATACCTAAGTGGTGAAGATGGATTAGGGTAAAGACGTTAAATATGAGAGAAACTAAAATAAATGGAGTTATCAGTAGGTGCGGATGACACAATTTCATCAATATTACAACAGTAGGTACTACATATACCTATCACGGTTTTGTGCATATGTACATCGATTAAAGGGCGACTTCTGATTTATTCTACCTAGATTTATAATTTTCAATTATGCTCAGGCGTTCCCACTGAAATCTAAATTTGAAGTGATGACGTAATAAATAATCCAATTTTCAATTACAAGAGCTTATGTTTAATATTTTTCGTCATAGACAGTTTAAAAGAGGCTAACTTAAATGATATCACCATAACTGAAATGATAAGCCACCCTTGCCTTAGGTTAAAATATAATATACAAAACTTAGATATACATATTATTATATCGTATCACTAAATATCTGCGTAACCATAGGTAATAGGATAGATAGCTTATAGAGATTTTAAATGTTTAACGTTTTGAAATTATTATTTTTTAAATATTAAGCTCAACAAACAGGAAGACGGGCCACCCGAGTGTAATAAATATTGTAGTAGACATACAAATTTGCTTTGTTTTGTGACAAGAAGCAGATACAGAAGCAGTGCAGAGTATTATAAAAAAAAAGTAACACCACGCCTGTAGTCCCCGAAGGGGTAGACAGAGTATTAAGACTATATTAAATGGTGTTCCGGTTTAATTCTTAAGAGATAACAATCAAGGAATTTGAGGCTGAGCTTACATAGGATATGAGCAATATTTGGCACAGAAAACTGTCTACTGACAGCAGCGACCGGTTATCCCCGGGAGTTAACTATAACCGTGTTAACATGTTAAAATAAACTTATTCACCTGAAAGACGACAGTAGTACTAGGCACTTTAACCTTATACCTACGATGTTCAATTTACATGTTTGTTTTTAATTTTCCCACTGAGTTGTTATTCATGGTTTAGTGGTGGTATATTTACAGATAAAAGTGATTTGTCGTTTATTCATTATACGGCTTGAGTAAGTAAAGCACTTTAGCAAAATATTTACAATGTAAATCTTTAGAGCACGCAAAACACGTTGCATTACTACCCGTTGTCAATTATTTTTATAAGCGCAATCTAGGAACACGCGATGGAACAAAATGTATTATGGAGGAAAACTGTGGAAATACAATGGCACTTAATGTGCGATCTTTAACTCTTGAAGGTCCCAGGTCACCGCCTGGAATGGTATAGGTTATGATTTATCACACTAATCGAATGTAGGCCTCCCACGCAATAAAGAACACTAGAAAGTTCTCAAATTTTTATATTTTTCGCGATGTCTTTTTTCCTTAATAACTAATAATATTTAATATTCAAAATTGGCATGACGTTGCAAAATAAGAAGTGCGTTACATTCCGAAATAATCGGAAGATCGGATAGATATTAACGAAAAATAATGTTAGATGTATTAAAGAATAATTACTTATCTTAAATGGTACTGATACCTACATGGATATATAATATTGTGATTAAAATTCTAACAAACTGAGTGTTCCTATAATATTTGAGGTAAATGATACATTTTAAACACTCGCATAGATAGCTAGTCTTAGAAACTTCAAGTCCTTTTCTATTTCACGAGCAATAGTATAGAATAGAAATAGTTACCATAAAAACACTTCGACTTTTCATCCACAATTCACCAGGTACATTAGGCTCCTTTATGTCTTCTTGTGTATTAGGGTCGATAATCTTAAAAATTTAAATGGTTCAGTTACATATCAAAATAGGACGTTCAATTATGCAGATAATTAATCGTATTCATAAGTTCGGGATCAGATCTGTGCACAGTAAGTACTTATATGTGCAAATAAATAGTGCTTTTATTGTCTATGGTTCCATTTACTCTGGAATCGATTCAGATCTTTAGATTAAGCCTAGTCTCGTTTAATACTTAATTAAAGCAAAACAACAGAGGCACTCGCAGCTATTGAATATCAGAATTAATTTGACAATCATTGAATAGCATTTACTACAGCAATGTAACATTTACAACTTAATACGAAAATAACGTTTTTTAATTAAAAAATAACGGTGGTTTCACTTACCCTGTACTGGACACAGGGGAGGGGAGTGCCGATAGAATCACGTACAGAGTTTATGTTATGAAGAACAGGGCCTCCGGTTTCAGTCATACCGTACGCTACTTGGACTTTTGTTTTTGGGGAAATCGCCTGAAAAAATAAATAGCTATGACATAACGAGTGAACATATTACCTGATAAAAGATCACCTAATATGTCATTCTACTTAAATTATTATAATATATAATATAAAACCTTTATATCATCACAGAGGGTCGAAGGCACAGCGCTACCACCAAGAAATATCCTCTCAAAGCAAGTACAGTCCCATTTGTCTCGGGCACTTTTCTTGTAGAATTGTAAATAAAAGTTTGGGCTTCCCAGCGTAGTCGATGGCTAGTAAAAGATAAAAGTATTTGTTTACAGTAATTGTTCAACGAAATATTTGTTTTTTTTTTCAAAGTAATACTTCTTTTGACGGGTCATGAAAAAACAATGAGGGTGAATTTTTACGGGGCGTCATGGAAAACACACCATGCGACATAAACTAAAATGGAAAAATCTTAGTCATATTTTTCATTCTGTCAGATAGGTAGTAGGTTTTTTTTAAAGCATTTTCTAGAATGTCTATCGCTGATTACTTATGTATAATTATATACAATGCCTTACCTTATATTTATTGACGAGTTTGAAAAAATGTTCGTCGGTCAACGGTGACGAGGTTTGCAGCCGGGTGAATCTTATAATAGGACTGTAGATGAATAAAGCCGAACTGGAAAGCCATTGCAGCGGAGATATTGTAAAGTGCATTGGAAACGGAGTGGGAAAAGTGTTGTAAACTGACCTGTAGGATAAGGTAGAAAATTAAAAACTGAAATATCGTTGCTTCCCGTGACATTTATTTTTATAAATAGGTACGATACTTATAAAATTATTATGACATTATTATCAAAACCAAACACGATATAATCCTATTAGGTAAGACCACGGTAGGTCTTACCACGCTTTTCTTAAATTATTTCTTAATTCTTCATTTATAATACCTACCTATTATTATGTCCAACCGCGAATGAAATTGATAATAGTATCAATCTCAACGAACAAATTGTACAACTTAAAAAAATCGTCTCTTAACACTAATGTATAAATAGTGTAACTATATATATATGATCTGAGTCGCGAAGTAGATAACATTTAGATAAGAAACATATTTAGTTACAGATATGTTTCCCACTAACACCCTGCAATACCCCAGCTATTTCTGGGCGATAATCTTTCTCTTCTATAAACACAGGTAGACTAAAATTTTCTTTTAAACTGCGCAATTGCTTACCACATATAGGGCATGACATTTAACCAGTTTTTATGAGACAAAACAGCAGCCTTCGGCAAACCGGTGCTACCACTCGTTGCAATTATCATGGCCATCGTGGTTTCAGGATTAAAATCCGTTGCCCTGAAATCAATGACATGTAAGACGACGGCGTTTTTTTGTGTCTCTCTCTCTCTCAACCATTTTTGATGGGAGCTGTTAAAGATATTAAGTTAGTCCGAATTAAGACTTCAACAGAATACAATGTATTCAAAATATTCGTTACATCCTCTATAACCTGAAACATTCCTATCAGATACTGGTTAAATATGAGACATTTTAAAAATAATAATAATAGTATTTAAAAAAAGACAATATTTATTTTAAAAAAATGTTCATCTAAAATGTCCTTGTGAGGCATCCGGGGTTGTTGTGTGATAAATAAATGGAACTGCATTAATAATGTCTGCGTCACTTTGTACATTTAGTAAACTATTGGTAATGACGATGAGTTTAACATCAACTTACTTGAAATCAGCAACAGGTACATCATCCCCACTCTTCAATAAATCCGAGAATGTAAGGAAATCATCCGAATGGTCGAATGTTACGATTACAGCATGATGGTTTATATTTTTCAATGCTTTTTTAATTTCGTCTACTTTTTCATTTTGACAAAAAATTATTTTCGGCAAACTAGTTGCAAATGTGCGTTCTAATTCGGCTGTAATATTAAAATAAAAGTTTTTAACTAACGATAAATCCATTTTGCGGTATATTATATCATAAACCACATGGAATGTATGTCTCTGATCTTCGTCGGCTAAGTACCTAATTGCAATTTTCCCTATTTCCTTCAGTTACAATACATTAATGTCTGTTAACATTGGTTTTGTTATTAGTTTTTTCGTTTTACAATAATTCTACGAAATGTAAGTATACTCGTATACAGCAATATTTAAGTAGACTACCATTGACGTTTAAGGATTTATTTATTGTAAGATTGTTGTAATAAATAAGTAACATTACATATTCCTCAATCCTCTATCCAGTTTCCACTTATATTTCAGAGACTTCATAATTCTTACTATTCCTTAAACCATTATTCTTAGTCAAATTCCTTACCAACTCCTAAGGTTACGTCGATGCCGTAAGAAGCCACCCCTATATAAAGGCCTGCGTATATTGGAATCGGCAAATGTATGTGGTTGGGCCCGATTAGAACGATCACATCGTTTGTCTTAAGACCCATCTTTCGGAATGCGTTTGCACATTGTACTGATCTCTTAAGCCCGGATTCAAAAGTCTCGCTTTGGTTTGCTCCGCCGTCGATCTGAAATTTACGGAGATTTGGAATAAACTGTAATAGAACCTATACGAGGCAGCTTGTTAGGTTAGAAAGTAAGTTAGGTTTTCAGCTGAAAGTAGCATTTTTAGTCGTTAGCACACCAATGCATTAAGTGTACTTACGTAATCATTAGAACTCATAGTATATTTTCCTTTGATAGGAGTAGAAAGACTAATTAAATTTAACGTTGCTGCTCAAACACTTATATTGGAAGTCTGATGGGCTACAGTTATTACGTACAGACCACCTTCTAAACCGTTTAGTGAGGTCATTGGATAAGGTCATATTTAGTATCGGTTAATTTAGGTACAGTATGTGTGTTCTTAACCAATATCAATAATTAGTATACATATATGATGCTCACATGAAGGATAAAATCTGGTGCATTTCTAAAACTCCGCAGCAGGATCTTGCCCAGATGGAACCGGTCTAATGGAATACCGCTCTCAGCTATCACATGAGCAGTCAGCTCGTTCATGTACTGTTGTACTTCGTCACTATGGTACTCCTGCATCGGCATTTTGAAGAATTAGACGTAGGTACACCGCAGTAAGCTGAGGAAATCGACAATTTTGCGTAAATTTGCATTTTTCTTGTATGTTATTGCTAATAAATTGAAATATATTAAATATCAAGAGACTGATGATTTTAACAAAAAATATTTACATACATTGTTAACTGTCGTGAATGCATTGAATTTGTTAAATTAAATACGAAACACACATATTGGAAAAATATTTTAATTTCATATTTTAATTAAATTAATATCTCAATTTAATAATTTACCCGTTGATCAAATTTCACTGCGAACCAACTATTTCCCCGTAGTTTGATAGTCCTCTGGAAAATTCCTTTTTAGTTCTGTTTTAGCAAAAATTGACGACGTTTCCGAACACTGAAAATCAATCAGTCGAATTTGTCTAAGCCTCACTGTTGGCAGCAACGAAATCAAGCGCCTAACTTTTAAATTGCAAAAAGAGACTAAAAACAATCCACAGTAATTGTTGTACTGATTAAATTATATTCGAGAAAAATGTACACAGTTATAGATGGTGTAAGTATTCTTTGATTTCAATTCACTCGACACAAAAAAAATTACATACCTAGCTGTAACGATGAATACAGGATGTTTTATGTCTGTACCAGTTATTTATGCTAAATATACCTATATATCATGGCACAGTCGAGACGAAAATTTACAGTAATGCCCTTAATGTAAATGAACGGTTAAATTGATAAAATTAAGGAAATAAAAATATTACAGTTTTATATGTACGTATATCCACTAAAATGAGACCGCTTTAGCTTAATTGAAAGTACTAAAGCGATCTAACTCTTGTATAACACGCTTACTTTTATGTTGTAGTTTTTTAGCACTGATGCCACACAGGTTGATAAGAGTTAAGAAATAAAAAACCAATACACAAGTCAATTTCCACGACAACAACAAGAGCTTTATCGAAAAGCAATAAACTCACCTCACGCAATCATTATTCACGTAGACCATTAACTGTAATATTGTAATACTAGTCATTGGAAGAGGTGCTAAGAAAGAACACGACCATTTGTGCAACTAACATCAAATGAACCGAAAAATGTTATCACTGGTCATAAGTCGTTAATACCATGAAAAATTACCGTAAACACTAGTAATATAATATGCTCTACACATTAATTAGTGTCTAAAATTAAACACTAAATCAGGGTTTCTCAAACTGGGGCACGCGATCTCTTAGGGGTTCGTCATTCGACGGTAGGGGGTTCGCGACTAGATTTATGTAATGGTGGCTGGTGGAGTCAGAGTTAAGGTTAAAACTGTCCAAAATTACTCCTAGGATTGACTCAATTTCCGACAAGAAACAAGCTCACCCATCAAATTAATATTAAAAAGATATTTAATTTAGGACTGTATTTATTACCTTTTATTAAAATAAAACTTTATTTTCTTCAACAGTCACTTTTATTACATTCTTTTGGGAGTGGGGGGAGGGGGGAATTTACAGTGTAAACTATCCTCAAAAAAGATAGCGTATCTTTATTTACTTCCATAAAGATTATTTCTATAAAGTAGATGCGCGACTACAAAGCGGTGGAGAAATTTTTATCACCTTATAATAATGGTTTTATACATTTTGCGAAATTTTCATTTGAGAACTGTTTTGAAAATAATGGTATCAAAAAAAAATAAGTTAAAAGATCTTATTGTAAAGAATCATAATAATTACACCGGCGCACAAAAAAATGTGGTTAGTACATTTGGCCCCGCCTATCTACCGACATTAGGTAGGTACATGAATTGATTTTTGACTCGCTGAATCCAGGCAAATGTGAACATTATGCAATTGGGTTTTGTAGAGGTGAAAGGATTCGGAGAGAGGAATATCGAACTCAGTGGCGTACCTTGGTAGTCGGCTATGTTCAGCAACGAACTGATGTCTGTTGCAGATAATTTTACCAAGTCTGCAATATAGGACTCAAAAGTGCAGCTTATAACAATAAAACCTGCATATTTATCGATTTATAATCTCGGTGATAACGGAATCGTGTGCAAACGCTAACAAAAGCAAATATAGACATCGTATTGCACATCCGCTTCGTCATATATTATTTTGGTGTCTTTATTAGGTTGAAATACGAGGATCTCCAATAAATCAAAGGCCCATACACTCATAGCAAGCTTATTCATACATCTTTATGTATATGTAGGTAAATGGTCAAAATTTTTAGAAGGTATTTACGAATCGTGAGTAAACTATAATTATGAACTTTTGGTTTATCCATGAAAGTGAAATGGACATATCTGACTACTTATGCTCTGATCTTGCAAAATTTAAATTTGAGAAAAATTTGTACAGAATCATGTTGGGTCATGTATGTACTTAATTGTGCCATTAAACTTAGTAAAAACTTTCCATGAATTATTATATAAATCGTATATGAATTATCATTATATAAGTCATATAAATCATTGATGAAACTGGCCGATAACATTTTTATCAGCTTGTTTGATAATAAACTGATGTGTTTATACATAGTTATCTCCAAGTAGACTTAGTAATCATGTAATCACATTGAGCTTGATAAATATTATTAACGCTCACAGTCTTTACTTTCTAAAAACTCTTTCGTTAGGTTTACGTATCAGTATGAAATATTAGTTGGCAAGTCTATTGCCATACACGGGACACAAATACAAACAGCCACTACTAGAAATTACAAATTAGAGAAATCCAATGTTACCCGAATCCAGGACCTCCCGATCGGGAGTCGCGTTTGCAACCACTCGACTCAATAACTTAGACGTAATATTACTTATGTTCACTCAAGTATGAAATTTATCTCTTTTCACGACTTTAGTACAACAGTGCGTACTAAATGTCATAATATTTTCATATACCTACAAAAATGAATGAGAAGCAAATTCAAAAACTAAGCCTTTATTTTAAAATATTTACAATATTCATCATATAAAGATTTACGTTAAAAGGAAATTTAAATTTTTAATATTACAATCAGTTTGAAAATTCAAAATATTATAGATAAAAGTTTTCACTTCTGTCGGCAGTCCTCATGACTGTCTATTCTAATTTTTTAGACGGTTTTATTTAGCTCACCCGTGTGTTTGGGTCAAATTTAGTAATTGAAATTTAACCCTCTTCCCGTTAACCGATTGATCTGAAATTTGGTATA
>DWME01006904.1:0-13134 GCA_018244795.1 Parelbella ahira ahira
TTTTTTACAAAAAAGTAATCCAATTACTGGAAGTCTTTGATTTTTTTTTATTCTTTGATAGTAAGTATTGTTTATGTCACCTTTGTGTCGCTCGACGTGGCGCCCGCGGTGTCGCGCGATACATTCAATTAGTGGATTTATTTCCACTTCTAAATAGATACATATCTCGTAAATACGTATCTCTACAAATGAAAAATGAAATGAAAAAAGTGTCTCGGGCCATCTGATTCCAAACTAGGCAGAGCGTATTCTAATGTAAACAGACGGCTAACAAATTGCTTATACAGATATTAATATGTACCTACGTATATATTTTTTATTCTTTTTATTTTCACCTTATATTACTTTCACTTATGTCGAATACCTCTATTATTAAAACAAAAATCCCACGGAATAGCGACATTATTCTAGACAAAGTCGTGCGCGACCTGTAGTTAGTAAACTTTAAAAATACAACTTAATGCAAATAAATACAAACATGTGTGTATACATATCGCGGTTAAATATACTAATACAATGGCGTGACAGCTTCAAAAAACTCTCTGATGTAAGAGACTGTAAGTGATTTAAGACCACAGGCTATTAAATAACTTTCATCACTGCTCACTACTGTCATAACTCATAGACAGTAAATTCTAAAAGTCTTATTTTACAAAAAACTGCTAAGAAAAATTGAAAAGCAAAGTGAAACACAACAGATCAAGTTAAATTGGTCGCTGTGGAAGTTATCGCTGATTTTCTATTCAGATGGAACGGTATTTCAATCAAGGAGGAAAACGGAAATAAAACAAGACCACGGCTTCGTTCTTGTTAAATCCGTAACAAGTTATCTGATCTCTCAATTGTCGACGTATTCCATAGGTAGGTACTGGAATTTATTTTCGTGTGTTGTAAATGTTTTTTTTTTAAATCCTAGGAGTGGCGCCAACTAGAAGTCTATATCCAGGACTTTTAAAGTTTGATTGACGAATGGATGAAAGACTGGTACAAAATTTGACCACTTTTGTTCTATAAAGCACCGTTATCCGTACAATAAATGAAGGTGAATTGATTAAATTAAATGAGAAGGTACACCAGACAGTGTTTTCCCTTAATAAGTACTTTTTGAACATCAATTTGTTAACTAGTTTTCAATTATGAAAGCATCTCCATGTACTGGCATGTAGGTTGCATATTGTTGGTGCTCTGACGTAATAAAAAATGTACCATACTCAACAGTTGCAGAATCTGATGAATATGAGAACAGCTACCAGGTTTATCTTTTGAATTGTAAAACAATTAGTAAAGTAATACGTCCTAGCGAAAAGCTAATTAAAATCGCGGTTCGTTCGGCGGAAAGGCCAGCGGGCTGTCCGTATGGGGGAGCACAATGAGATACAGAAAATACTCCCCATTCCACTCAGGTAGAAAATAATAAATCTTTGCTTATTATTTTTCATCGGCGCCAGCTAGACGTCTGACATTTAATTTCAATCCCTCTTTGTTTCGTTGTGTTTGTTGCGAGCGAGAATGCCTTTTTTCATTGTCCCCTGCTTTTTGTGGAAATGATAGCCCCCATACCAGCTGTCAATGGGCGTTCGGTGCAGTTTGATTAACTTTCTGCGCGCGGGACCGGCTACATTCAATTGTTTGTGCATTCACGGCTAATTAGCCGATACAATGTTAATTAATTTAATTAACGAATTCACCAACAAAACGGCGATGATATTTCCCTATAGTATCGAATCGGTATAGTTATGTGGAAATACATAATTACAAGTACTTACGCATCGGTTGTTCGTATTGTGGTTTTTTTCACAATCGAATATTGATTGGTTTACGTTTTTATCTTATCGTGAACTGACAGTGTAATTGCTTGTCGTTTTCCTACTTTCATTTTTTATGTATAACAAGATAACCCATTTATCCTGACAACGAAACAATCAGCTTATAATAAACAAGAATCGAAAGTTCCAGATTGTCTCCATATAGAAGCACGTTAGCTTATAATGTCCACTTTAATGTAGTGTTGCTATAGATATTAATCCAGCACCATCTCGTCGTTCATGCGATACAAAAGTTATGCTCTTCCGAGTGGTGTGCTGACACAGAGTTTGCATAGAGCGCGCGCGGAGTCACGTGCGGCGGCCATCACTCCAGGATTTACGTGGGCCGCGTATCACTATATCCACGGTGCAGGTGCCATAATATTTACACTGTGAGACTGAGCTACCTACACACACGCCGTGTATGATAAATTTTCTGCGCCCCGCCCGGATTGTTTCCGCTTGGCTCGCTTCGGATGCACGCCGGCAGTGCGATCGATCGTGTGAATACACCTTTATCCGTTTTTTTATTATTTTACTTTCCATTTATATTTAGCCTCGTATTGAATGTCGCTACTGTTGTCGTTTTATGTGTCGAATGATGACGTGCAATCTAAGCCAACAAACGAAAAATACGCGTTTAATATACTGTAGTAAGGTTTAAATAACACTTGGAATTTCAACCTTTATTACTAATTAAAATTTTAATGGGTTTGTTAGGGTTACATTTTGAGTACATATATGAAAATCGTAATATAATTACAAAAAGCGACATTTGTTACGTAAATAATATTTAATATTATAGCCACTGTGTTTAACATTTTGTCCCTTGCTATCATTATGCAGTTAGACAGATGAAGCAATAGATAGAACAAAAACGAACTGTACATTTAAACGATTACGACTGCGGATGCGAAGCGCTTACGATGGTTACAATATATGATTTACGAGGCGGACTCCTTCGTGGAATTGAAATTAAGCTAACATCGTAACTACGGCGCTTCAACGGGACGTGGTCCGATCGTATTTTGTACCACGGCCGAGATAAGACGCCGTCCATAATAAATTCATAACCACGAGAATAATTAAGTGATCGCAACAAATCACGCTTCCCTTTTTGCACGGAGCGGCCTCTGGAGTACGATTTGATTCATTTCACAGCGCAAGATAAATACTTTATTAACGACCCGGACCGCGTCTGATTGGAGAGCTCATTATTATTATTAATATTACATTCATCAGGACTCGCTGCCATCGCCAAATTGCTTGCTGCGATCCCATCGAATATGGATTCTCGCTGATGGCAATGTTTGCGTCATGAGTTATAGCCAAAGTGGAATGTTTATACAAAAAATTGTTTTCGGACAAGAGCTCTCTGTTGATATAAAACAAAGTCTGTCTAAACTCTAAATACTTCAGTTAAACAATATTCGCTTATATGTACTGGTTAGCGCATGATAAAGCACAGGATGGAAATTTAAATGTTCCGTCTGTTCTTAGTGTTTATTCTTGGGTGACATCGTAATGTAAAGAAATAAAAGCTAAAACAAGATCTCAAGCTATGTATTTACCAAAGAGCTCTACAAGAAAACATGAAAACACAAACTCTCAATTTCATTATTACTAGGAATGTGATTGTAATACAAAATATATTCAATTTTTTCAATAAATGTTTTATTATAATCTATTAAAATCCTACTTTAAAATAATAAGCAATATTTTGAACATAAATTTATTTACATTACCGCTTGCGCATTACCGAAATTCTTGTTGTATTAATAATTGCACAAAATAGTTTTTCCGATGTTCTGTTTCCACACAATGAACAGTAATCCCTCTACTCGCCGCCCCAGTGCATGGTGTGCATCCGGTTGATTAGGTATTACGAAACCCATCCAATGACCGCGTTAATTATTATTGTATTGTAACACTCTACTGCTCTTTGACCACTCAGTTATAAACGAACGTCATCGTAGTGACGCTTTGATTTCATGTGATAGACATGCAGACAGTTTTAAAAAGAAACAAACCTTTTATTGTACATGTATGTATATATGTTACAAAATATTTGCAATTTGTTTATTATTATTAATAGTATTTCGCATTGGGAGTATACATTTTAACTTTCACCTTGAGATCTACTCAAAATATACTTCCGACCAAACATATAGATAATAAATAAATCGAACCTGAAATGCTACGGTATACAATTGCTTTAAAGACTTTTGCGTGCTTTGATGTTGGTTTAACCAATTTCTACCAATAGTCTTACATATGTAGGCCAAGTAGGAATATTGAAGCTTACCTACACTCGCGATATTCCAATATTTTTCTCAATAGATACCATCTTTGTTGACAAAGACTTAGCATAATCTCAAGCCGCAGGCGTTTCACTGTATTCACTTATAATCGAGAAAGCTACCATACTGCACGTGAGGTACATAACATAAGACGGTTTCTTCACAGTGTATCCGTAGTTTAGAAATCGTTAGTTATGGTGTTTACAATACCTACATTATTTGAATTATACGGCAATTTCATCTAGGTAACTTTGGAATCACTGAAAATGTTTATTGACATAATCCGCAACAATTTTTGTGAACAAACAATCGTGGATATGGCATTTAAATTCCTTAGTTGTGCCAACCTGAGAAGGCGATATTTCTACGATTTTCTATGAGTACAACTTTATAAGAAAACATTCTGGCAAAGAAAAATCCTCCCCTTTCTAGTGCTTTCGTTGTCATATTTTTGTTATGTATGGCATTCTTCCAATGTTCGTTTTTTCTTACATGTTAGATATTCTAGTGACAGGTTTCCTTTTTTGAAACTACAGTGAAGTCAGATAATGCCAACGATTTTTATTCTAATGTGATTGGAATCTCTAAAACCTCCCTGACAATTAATGAGATGAAGTCTGAACTTACGTCGATTACTTAAAAAAATCCATTCGGCTTGTGTCTGCACTGGACTTATTTACTGCACTTATTAACAATAAATGGACTAAGTCCTTAGAAAAAAATTGAGTTTACGTTACGGTTACATGAAACAATTCATGAAGCGCAACAGAAATTGGCGAGTTCAGAACAGTCGCGCCCAACAGAATACTTAATACACTTTTTTGTCGCATTAACGTCAAGCAGGAGATGTTATCCGGCTCCCTGGACAGATCAAATATTCGTTTCGCTTTTGAAGTTATGACGGCGTAAAATTGAGATAAGCCCGTGAACTCTCCGTGTAGTTGCTTTATTTATTTTTATGACTTTTAAACATAATAGAGAGGAAGGTCACTTGTTGCCGAGGTCTATTTTTAATGACAATACCTTCATTGTTGTTTCTTTAGGTAAATTCCAAATTCTAATATTGTAATATAGGAATAGCTCAGAACGTTTCATACTTTTTGTTAACAATTTTCAGATGTTTAGTGCGGACTTTTTTGTTGTTTTATCTTAATGCCTGTATTTCTTGAAAGAGAAGGCATAGGAGTGTAGCATACTTCCACGATCCACCTGTTAAATTCCACGCCCACAATGGAATAAGACGTGAGCCTATTGCCGTATACAGAGCACAGACCTGAGCTCCGCGTAAGTACCTACTGGAAATACTAAGTTGAAAAAATCCCATAGCAATTGAATTGAGAATCGAACCCAAGGTCCCTGGCTCAGCAGTCAAGTTTACTAAGTTAGTTGTAAAAATAAATAGCACCAACTTTTGTCGATGACCCTATGTCGGTACAAAATTGTTCATTCGGTACTAAGTGTAAATTTAGATCATCTTGAAACGCTCTTGAAATTTGACAGCTAATTTGGTTGCATGCTGAAGAATGGAACAAATGAAATTCTTAAAATTATTCTTTAAACACTCGTGAAAGTAAATAGAATAGATTAGAATAGAATAACGTTTAACATTCGTCTGAAAATAATTAAATATATGTGGATGTGTACCTAGATATTTGCAGCAAGTACCTACCATGTAGTACTAGTTGCAAAGTACTAAATGTCATCCAACTGGCAGAGAAACGATCTGGCTGGTACTTTTTTCAAATGCTATTACAATAAACCAATCCAGTTAGGAAAACATTTCACACTTCACAGCTATTTAATGAACCCAACTCACCGACCGACCGACTCCTAGATACACTCGGTAACAGCTCTAAGAAATATCTCAACTTTCCTCTAGCAAAATCGTCCCTCGCTCTCATGAGTGCGAGTATGAAACATAACTCAATAGAGGAGTGTAGGGAATTCGAGCGCAACTGAGTGTAAAATGTCGACATCGAGGGGCATTTTCAAACTGACCGGACACGAGATCCGTTAGGGTGAAATATGGAGCGGCCACCAGCGTTTGACGGGCACGTATGTATCTTGAACACTACTTCCGAACTCGCTGTGTGCTCTGCGGAGCGCGACACCCTTCAGCATTGGGAGAGGCCCGAAGTATACTCCAATTTACTTATACCTTCAATGCAAATTGTAGAAAAAGAAAGTTTTTGCTATTGTCACTATTATTATCAAATTTCGCGCCTGTTATTTTAAAAGTTAGGCAGAGCACCAAATGTGAATTATCTTTAGAGGGTTAACGTGACGTGTTTATATCACATTCATGGCTTATAGCTGTAAAGTTTGTCATTTTCTGTACAAAAACTTTAAATGCTTTTATTCATAAACGCATTTCTAACTTGACGCAGCTGTCGTAAATTATAGAAAACTAGTTTCCTGTAACTTTTATCGTCTATGACCGAGTGATATCATCTGAAAATTGTTACTTAACATGCCATCTGAACCTATTATTTCCATACAATAATCTATTATAAAATTTTAATGATATACATGATATATTTGGCACTTTGTGTGTTCTATAGCTACACTCAAGGAACCTAGTGCGATGATTTATTCATTATTATTCTTGTCTTTGTAAGAATCATTTTGACTCGTTTTATTATACCTATATTATTATTGATAAATTGCAATTTCTATCACAAGGTTTATATGCACGACGTGCGACCTCTAAATGAAAGGAATAGAATTTAATTTTACACTTTGTGACAAGGCGTTCATTAAACTGGTCGTATTCTGTATGTATTTAATAAACTGGGTGTATGCTGAAGTAGAGGGTGGAATCTCGCATATTCTCTCTTTTTCCTCTTTTCTTACGAGCGGGCGCGGCCGAGTGTGAAATGGTCGACATGAAGGCGCGTTTTCGAACTGACCGGACACAGGTTCCGGTGGGG
This sequence comes from Parelbella ahira ahira, assembly GCA_018244795.1. Classification (NCBI taxonomy): domain Eukaryota; kingdom Metazoa; phylum Arthropoda; class Insecta; order Lepidoptera; family Hesperiidae; genus Parelbella; species Parelbella ahira. The sequence goes on from DWME01006904.1 coordinate 7,036, forward strand.
TGAAATATGAGATTACCACTAGCGTGTGACTGGCCTGTATACATATATCCTGTGTATTTTCCGGTATTACAATATATGTATACGACAGTTTTGACTGCTACAAAAGCCCACAGAAACTACCATGAATTTGGATGGTGAATTTTGTTCTTATGTTTGTGTAATTTAGTAATTTCGTTTAAATGAAGATAACTAATATTCTATAAATTGGTTTTGATGGCACAGAAAATACGTTCGCGTTCGTCAATTTATGTATTGATTCCCCTGTTTTATTTCAAACTTTTTTATTTCACATATTTTTTTTATTATTCCATCAAATTATGACATTGACAGGAAAAAGGTTTGAGTATCAAATCAGCCAGCGCTATGTAATACTAATCGTAAAACTTGAGTGAAGTTTTATAATAGAAATATTTGGCGGACGCTGACGACAATACCGTTACTGCTTATTGCCATGCATTCCACCAGGCAAGTTCTATTTATTCTCCGCCGTAGTAAAATATTGTTCATAGCCAAAAGGGAGCATTCGGTTGGAAAATAGCAAACCTCTTTCGTTCATATTAGCGGCTATATTGGCCTCTCTCGTGCTATATGGGCTCAGACTTTCCGCTCTATGCATTTTAGTACGCGACATAAAAATAAAAGTAACGTTGTGCAACTGAAATTTTCTTTAAAATCTCCTTTTTAAATTGCCATACTATTGTTTGCGTTTTAACTCGGCAGTCCAGTTAAAGAGTAATTATCCATGCTGTAAGAAACAATAGAAATCGAACAAAATAGAATCCAAAAAGAAAATATAGTAGTTACGTACTTTAAAGTTTTGTACATAACATTACTTTAAAACCTCATATTCAAAACAACATACTTTATGGGTGCAGCTAGATTATTTAAATCATACATTTGTTCAGTCAGTCGTTGTGCAGACATAAAACAATGTTAGAAGTGTGCAACGTTCGAAGTAAAAGTATCACGTAACTGCGATACGGGAGATTCCTGTGCGTTCGCGCGGAAAATGGCCCGCATAAAGGTCGCGGCGCTGGACGCGGCCGGCGCGGTACGATGGATGCGATAGCCGCCGCCTCGAGTGCCATAATGTCGATAAGGACGCCCACTCCGAGAAATACTTCCCGCCTGCGTGGAAACGCCTGGAATACTGAAAACTGCTTCAATATCATATGAAGCTGTAAACTACCGTTCTGTAAATATCCAGCGGTCATAAATATCATTATTTGGGTAAAGTTGTACAGTTATGTAGTGCTTAAAACCCTAGAAAAATGTTTTCGGCTAAATTACCTGTTTAGAAAAATAACAATTCAAGTTGTAACAACCGTGAAAAATTGGAAAAGAGCATTAAATTCATTATTAGCGATGACTTTCCGCAAAATAATGCCTGATTTATGCCTACTTAAAAGACTGTTGTATTTTTTTATTATTATGAGTACTATCCTAAAATAAGCAAAAGGATTTTTCGTATAGTCCTCCGTAGCGAGCCACCGCTCCTTGGGAGCAATAGGAATTCTCGTAAAAGTGAAACTCAGACGCATAAATAAAGTGCACAACAAGATGGCGCCGACGCTGGCGGCGGCCGGTGTTACCAGCAATTAATCTCCATTTCCCGCACGCGCCAAATCGCGCCGCCATTACGAGCTCTGTTTTATTTCATTAAATGGACCCGCCAAATTAATGCGATGAAACGTTTACAAAAGCGGCCAAGGAATCGGGCGAGAGCGGCGGCGAAAAATCCCACGCTCCTTTGTGTTCGTTCCTGATAAATGTCGATGCTTTGTTAAACTATGGAGAAATAAAGGAAAGCGAACGTACGAAACAATAACACAGATATAAAAATATTCGGTGAACCTCATTCGAACTGTACAATGTTTGCTGTAGTACGGTGGTGTGTTTATTTAATTAAAAATAATGTACCTAAATGTGTTTTATTTCGTGCCGTAATTAATATGGCTTTTTTTTTTTGTTCTAGGTGCGGACATTGTTCGTAAGCGGATTGCCAATGGACGCGAAGCCTCGAGAACTCTATCTACTGTTTCGAGCATACGAGGTAAGTTTAAAATTTCAATATCCAACATATTGCATTTGCATCTACGAGTATGTACTTTTAATGACATTCACGCGAACCCCTCTTGTTTAAATAAAAATAAACGCAAAGAGATAAAAATATTTTCTGAAAACGTCTAGAATGCACATTGTATCATAACGTTTCGTGCGACTGAATTCTTTGAAATCCAAATACATTTCATCGCACAAGAATGTAATCCACAAAGCGTGTACGGCGACGTCACGCGACGTAGGAGAGATCTCGACTTGGATTACTGCGTCGTAAATATCAAATGTCATACGTAATATTCGGATTGAATCGATTCTGTCTACCGATAGAGGGGGATTACACTCGATTCTGAGCTGGCACGGATGGCGCGGAGGGCATCAAGGTAGCCGAAGTTAAATCGAAACGGGGTCGGTTTCGTGGATCGCGTGATCGGCGCCGTGCCCGGCACCATCGTGCACCGTTTTTACATTGCCCACCCCTTTTTCCAAAATGAAATTTTGCTATCATAATGACATATACATTACCGACGCCCGCAACGCCAGTCAATTTAAAACGATTTAACGACTTGTTTTTTTTTTTCAATGCCGATTAATTTACATGTTGTTTTTGCCCCAGGGCTACGAGGGTTCGCTTTTGAAAGTTACCAGCAAGAATGGAAAAACTGCTTCGGTGAGTTATATTACAATTGTTTTCTTATTTGCCTAGAACATATAATATGTACATATGTAATAATCTGATTTATTTTTACGAATTCTGATACTGGTTCTTTGCCTCATACTGTATACGTGACGTCACAAGTCGTTACATTTCGTCGATTAATATGGTTAGTCCGCATTTTACAGGTATGTTTTATTCTAATTTGCTAGTTATCGAATGAATTATATTCAATAACTCTTCTTATCAAGGTATACTTTGATTTTTTTATTGATTACAATTTTAAAGAATATAATTAATCAGGTCTATAGGGATACATTTAAATGTCGGTGCTCCTTTCTACCCCGTAGAGGATCTAAAGTGATGGCGTAATAATAACGCAATGTTCATGTTTGGCTACCTCTCATGTACACTGACCTGATTGATACATTAATTATGATTTCCTATAATGAAAGAGACGTTCATTTACAGCCGGTGGGTTTCGTTACCTTCCACACCCGCGCGGGCGCCGAGGCGGCCAAGCAGGACCTTCAGGTTGGTACTCCATCACACCCGCGGCTCTTTTATATACTAACTAATTTCACTACCTATTTTAAATATTCTCTAAAACCATTTATAGAATATTAATGAGAAATTTCTAGACATAAATTTCGTTCTAACATTACTTTATAATATTTTATGTATTGCAGATATTGAAACATTAATAAAAAAATATGTTAATGCTATGAACTTTTGGTACGAAAAGGATATTATAAAAAAAATAACACAAAAATTAACAATTAGAGGAAATCACTCGCATACATACATGTATCTCACACAAGAACACACAAGTATCGCCTATTACCAAAACGAATCGCTTGAGAACACAGTGAGATGTAAGAGAGCGCCACGGTGTACATGTACGAGCCGTACTGAATGAGCTATTTGTAAATACTGAAACAAGTACTACGCACGGTGTTACTAAACCTCTTCTCATCACATGCCTCGACACAGCCAATAAAGCACAATAGTTAATATTCTCATTGTAGTCTTGATATAACATTTTCCTGACTCGTGTAACCGCATCGTAAGTTATGCTAAACCCATGCACATATCAAATAGACATCGCCGAGTCATCAGCTCGGGACCCCGCGGCCGTCCGATATCGCAGTGTGATCGATACGTTACGGTGTAAATACGCAACTGCATGTCACTGTTTGACAGGTTTTTGATGTCACACCCCGAGCACTGTGTTCAGTCACCATAGCAGGCGCAGGCGCGAACTTCGAACGGTAATAATCATAATAATGGAAACGATCGAAAATCTATTTCCATTCATGTCAGTTGCAAGTTCTCGGTCTATTATAGACATTTTTCGAAACGCGATTACAAAAACATCTCCAATGTTCGCTGATATTTCGAGTTTTCAACGTGGACAATTCAAAAGACAGTGCAGAGATAGTACATACGATACGGCCATGTGTAGCCGAGCGCGGCCGCGCGGCGACACGTGGTCCACTGGGGTCGTAGGACACCTGCCCGCCATCGTCATTATATCGGAGCGCCGCACCGCTCGCGGCTGTTCACAGCAGGGCGTCCGGTTCGACCCCGACATGCCGCAAACGATTCGGCTGGAGTTCGCTAAAAGCAACACGAAGGTCAGCAAGCCGAAGCCGGCCGTTGCCACCGCCGCGCCAGCCGCACACCCCGCATTGATGCACCCACTCACTGGACGTAAGTACAGCCGACCGCACACACGCCCGGCGCTCGCTCGACTGCTTCCACGACCCCCCCTACTCATTTGTGTATCTAACTAATGTATTCTTCGATAATACATTGCCTTACCCTGGTATCGAACACACACCCAATTGTGTACGAGTATATCGAAGCCACCAAAAGACTACTTATTTAATGTTAAGTCAGTTCTCTCAGTCCTTGTGGAGTGGCACCGCGTTTGTGACCAACCTAAGATGGAACTTCTGTTTCATTTCAGATTGGCTGCAGATGGGCTGCAATGGCCACTTACCATCAGGTGGACTACTAGTTCTCTCTTTACATTCGCATAAAAACAGACAAGGCTTTCACGAAACGATGATCGTCCAGTATATAAATAATTTATAAAAACCTTTCAATGTTTATGTATAATGGTTTATTAAAGTATAATTATTATTGTATCGAGCGAACGCAAACTTGGGCAAGTATCTGTAATCGCTTACACTTACCACGCAAGCCTAGCTCCGTGAAGCTAAACTACCTGCCAACTGTTCAACTGTCGGGTTCTTGCTACCACTATGAACTAAACTATTTATTGGTTACATACATGTTTTCATGCCGTCCTCATCCTATAATTTTCCCTGCAGCCTTATTACAATTTAAACAAAGGTCGTTAAATTTATTATCGCCATTATAAATGCGACGCATAGTTGCCTTGTTTTGAAATAATTGGTCGAATTCGAAAATATAACATGAAAACATGTCCCGAGCACACTGTAAATAAACTTCTACTTCTGTAGGCGTTGTATCTCCACGATGACGTTTAGAATTTAAAAAATGCCTAACAGCTGCAAATAGTACCCAGAATGGACTTGAAAATGCTTAGAGTGCCAGCCAGTTTGATGTGAACACATATTTTTTATGTCATTTGAAAATAATTAGTCGCCATTAACTTTACGCAACAAGAACAGCACACGGTTCTGTACTGGATCATATTCGTTGTGCTGCTACACGGTAGTAGAATTTTTTGCTCAAAGCGATTCCAACCAACCTCGGACAAAACATTAAAAGTAATATCAGAAATAAGATCGTTTGATCCTCGCTATCAAAGCGTAAATAAATTTTCTTGTCCATTCACTAGGACACAGCTTAAACTGTCTCATAGTGTTGAACAATTACACGAATACTTATCTATGGCTACCAATACAGACTTAGCGAGCCCATTCTTCCCCGGGGGCGGCGCGGAGCTGTGGCATCATCCTCTGGCGTACGGAGGCGAGCTGCCGGCGCTGTCGCACGGCCTGGTGCACCCCGCCATCCACCCCCAGATGGCGCCAGTTCGTTCTTACCTCTGACTAGCTGCCGCCGATAGGCCACACCACGTGAGTACATGTGTTTCGTCGACAAGTAATTGACCAGCATCAAATTTCCTAAACTACACTTAAAAGTGTGATGGAAAATTTAAATATAATGATGTCTTATAAGTTTACGTAAGAGTTATCAAAACTATTAATACCATTTTATGCCCCAAACCTTCGTGCAAAAATATGTTCTTATCATAGACCCCTCTGACGCTGGGCGCCTGCGTGCTGCCCGCGCCGGCGCTGGGGTCGCCGGGGGCCGGCGTCCAGGCGCACGCGCCCGCGCCGCCTGCGCACCCGGGTCACCCCGCGCACCCCGGCCACCCCGCGCAC
>DWME01006905.1:0-13133 GCA_018244795.1 Parelbella ahira ahira
AGTGTTCGTGAATTACCGTGCGTCGTTCGGCGAGTTTCGCGGCATAGGCATTCGGCAAAATAGCATGAATCTGTTTTTAATTTACAATAAACTATAATATGAATATAAAGTGGATGTCCCGAACTTTATAAATCCGGGACAAATTACATAGCCATGTTTATAATAACGTTCGGAATTACGTTAATATATGCGTTATATGCGGAATATATGCGTTACGTACTTTAAGATTGTCTTTTTTTAAATAATTCTATTTAACTATTGGTACAAATAGAATATGCAAATAAATGTGTAAAAATTCATCGTGATCGTAAAGCACACTATGCTTCGTATTATGAGTTATGGAAAGTTTAAAATACGAGGTCGAAGGTTCAGTTTCGGCTGAAAAACCTGTTTCGGTCGACACTAGTTAAAAGTCTTAAATAGCTCGTATATTTCAGTTACCTCATTGGTCGCATGGTTGCAAGCGCGACTGCTGAACAAGACATTCTGGGGATCAAGTTCTTGAGCCGGGTCAGGTCTTATTGGGTTTATCCAACTTTAAATTAAAGAAGTAGCACGAAGTGTGGATTTGTGCTCGATGTATGGCAATAGATTCGCCCTTTATTACATGGGATATATTTCAACGTAACTGGAGAAAATTGGGTGTATAATACTCCTCTACCTACTCCAATACAGTCGTGAAGTTATGTCACACATACATATGTTGAAGCTATAAATATAAAAAGAATTATTAGTATAACAGATACGACAGCCGCAGCGTGTTTGAGCGTGGATTATAAATTTTCAACAAAATGTCGCCGGCATTAAAGTGTAGCATGAATCATAGCTCGTTGCGACTTCAGACACCAAATATTGTGTAGAGAGATTTATAGTAACACTCGACGGAGCGTCCGCTTTAAAAGGTTTCGATATTTATCCCTGGGTTAAACTTTATCCTGATCAAATGAAATACCATTATTATTGTCAGCCTCTTTCAGGATTGCCTCGTTGGTTTAGTAGATGGGAGTGCAACTGTTGAGCAAGAGATCTTGTTCGATCTCCCGGTTGAACAAAGTATTATTGGGTTTCTAAAACTTAAAATTTGCAGTAGTAGCTCGGAGTCCAGATCGATGCTCGATCTATATCAATAATCTCACTTCCTATGAGACGTATTACGTATGCAAATAGTGAAATATGGGAGGACTGTGTGTTTTAATGTGAAACTTATTTTCCTCGTAACATCGCCTGTTGATAATTGCGAGTGTCAAGAGTGACAGTGATGAATTACAATATTGAGTATATTCAAACGTCTAACACACAAGTTCCATGTAGGCGCATGACGTATTTTGATGAGTGCCTCGTTGATCGAGTGGTTGCAAGCGCGACTGCTGAGCGTGAGATGCTGGATTGGAATCTTGTGTGGGGTGCTATTGTATTTCCTAACTTAGATTTTCTAGCAGAAATTTCTAGTAGTGGCTCGAAGTCTAGATATGTATCCGGTGTATGACAATTAGCTTATTTCATTGTGGGACGTTAATGTAACTGGTGAAACGCATGAGTGTACTACACTCCTCTGCCTACCCCTTCGGAGATTACAAGCGTGGTGTTAGGTTTTTTTAATATATCTTAAAGTACATTATGTTGAAACATTATTGTCTCACAGCTAACGTTTAAGTACATTTATGTCCCTGTATGTGTACGTAGAACGGGCTGAGGTTGGAACGCTAATGTATTCTGTCGACCTAACGCAAATTGCATTACAATATGGACGTGCGGGGGACATTTTCGCGCAATAAACATTAAATGGACAGGTAGGGCAGACAGGAGGGGTAGCAGGGTAGCGACGTGACCGTGCCCAGTTTAGAGAGAGAGATGAGTCATCTCTAATTGAAGTGTGTAGAGTTCAAAGTCTAGAAGTCTGCCACTTTTTCTTTTTTTTTTATATTATAATTATTTTATTTTATTATTCTACACTCCTCTGCGTACCCCTCCGGGAATTACAAGCGTGGTGGTACATTATTAAATAATAATGATATACATACATAATTATATATGATATAAAATAATTTGTACTACAATAGTTTGTTTAAACGATTGTGGCGCCATCTAAAACTTGCATACATTTTTAAAAAGTGTACAGTATCGTATGAAAATGGGGTAGTTCAATATGTTCTTTTAGTTCTGGAAAAGCAATAGTGCAATGATGGACCAAACGACTCAATTCTAATAAATTTAAATTTCAGCCACTAACTTATTTTGATTCTAACAAACGTATGTATATATTTTAAGTCATGTATATATTTTGGCAAGTGCAAACTGGCGACAATTAAACACTCCAGAGAACATTGCTCAGATCCCTGGGATGTGCAGTTTTTCTCAAAACGTTTCCAAGGTGACCAATTTCAAATTTCAATATTTAGTAAAATTACGTTTATAACTTATGATTTATTAAAACACGTGAGAAATGTTGATGAAAAGTAGAGGAGTATTAAATTTCTCTGACCCCTTCGAGGAAAGACAGTAGTGATGTTTCTTAAATATACAATAAATTTTCTAAAATATAATTTTCTTTTACAGTTTACATACCTGAAAATTTACGTTTCGTACAAATGGTTCGAAAGCAGCATGTCCTTTTACATTTCTTACGCGACCGCAGTAGATAGAACCTTCTTGCTTGTGACGGGCAAATTTAATTTATTCAAATGTCATTGGGTGGGCAGTGAGTACGATTGGGTTCTAGCCCGGGGGCGCACACTTGTATCTGGTCATTCTGTGATCTGCACCGCATCCTTTCTCCCGACTTTCCTACTGCCAATGTATTAAGTGTATCTAATACCAACTAAACTGAAATTTTGAACAAAATAAATATTTTGGAATATCTCCACACAGCTAGGTATGTGATACAAAACTAGAAACAGTGTTTTGGTAATTAGAAAGGTCTGGAATAACATATATACGTTTGAGCATATAAATGTAGACTTGTTTTTGTAGTTATACTTGCCATAACTAAATACAATTGTACATACATACATACTAAACACTAATCCACAAAAATTGTTAGAATTGACTATGCTATAAAATCGCCACATAAGTATCTTGCGTGCTTTAGTTTTTTAAATACCTCTTTTGTATCAACACCTTTTACGAGCACTAGGTATTCGAGAACAATTCGTTTAAAATTTAAAAAAAAACACAAGTATGCACGCACACGCACAGACACACATGTATGCATCTACGATCACATGCACGCTTTTTAAAAACGCTTGTTTCACGTTTACAAAAAGGTTTATAGTTTGAGCTGTTCTTTACGCTGACTTTTTTCTATTTTCTTCTCACCCGGAACTTAAGCGATCTTCGGAATGTAAGTTATAAGTCCATTGTAGATGTGTAAGACGCGAGCAAAGCTTCACAATAGATATGTCGGTGTGTTCGTAACACCGCCATCCATCCGCTAATGAGGTTCGGCACCGTAATTACAGTTTTACAGCGCTGTATAACGTCGGGTACAATTACTAATTACTCGTTACTTCGCGTTCGAAATCGTTCACGTATCGTCTCAGTTTTCACAGATCGATTTTCAGGAACACTTTCTTCCATATGTTTTCGACTTTTATAATATTTTCATATATACGAGTAAATATACTTATTAGTCATTTACTAATGTTTTATATAATATTCATGTGTGTACCAAATATCATAAATAATTACTTATTTAAATGACAGGCGTGTGCCGTGTCGGGGCGTAGAAAGACTAAACCCAGTATTGATTGAGTACTCTACGGTCCAGAAGCAGATTTTAATTGGAATAATAATTTTAAAGTGAAGATATTACCTGTTATAACGGTGAAGTTTTGCGCACCTTAGTGATTCTCCCTATGTCAAATCAACGATTGACCAACGTGGCAGGTTATAGTTTTAACTCTCTTATTCTGAGAACAGTCTCTTGTCCAACAGTAGATCAATAAAAGTGTTGAAACCTTTTAAACAGTGACTCCGTAGAGATAAGTAGTTACGCTCATAAAATACATTTCAACATTAAGGTTAATAATAAAAAAATAAAATCTGCCATGGCCATTTCCTGATACTCTTCTACCTGTTTAATAAAGTTGTCAGTGCAGATTAACAAAGTATTTTTACACTGCATTAAAGTGTAATTTTGTTTAGTTGTTGGTAAATAAACTGATAAATGAGGCAAAGTACGCACATTAATTAACTCGTTTTCAGACCATCAATCAACAGCCCCATTTTCTCACTCGACACTGTATAACAATTTTGTACTGAAATTAATTCCAACACAATGGGGCAGAATGATACAGACTTTATTTTGAAAAATAAGGTTAAGATTTTACAGATCCGTTTTAAAATATTGTAATAAATTCTATTACTTCGCAAAGTTTGCCTTTTATAACGACTGTTCAAATGTTAATTTTGAAAAAAGTGATAATTATAATGATGAAACATTTGAAAAGTTTCATTTTTGAATTTAATTTTTCACTGCAATACTAGTTTTTAGCTTGTTATTGAAGAGATGACTGGGCAAAATGTCATGTTTTATTAATATGTTAAATTGAAAAAGTTATGATTAAAATCCAGTTAAATTAAAAATAAATGATTTTTTCACTTCAATAATGCTTCTCATCTCGTTATTGATCAGATGGGTGGACAAGTATTCAAGTTGCGTTTTTCTTCTTTCGCAAGACTGTAGTTATTCATTATTGTTATTATTCACAGGAATTTGTTACCTCCTACAATAGCTTGGTTATCTGTAGATTGATTTTTTTTTATTTAAGCAACTGTAGAGAAAATTGTGCGGATTGCTCCCGTGTGACATAAAACGTTTCCGTCTGGAACCCCGGGGACACTGTTCTTCTGTAAACTACAAATTACATTCAGTGAACTAACCTACACTTTTATTTTAAATACAAACTTTGTTGACAGCAAAAATATCACATTTATTGTACATTACCATTTACTGTACGTTTCATTTTCGGTTAAATAAGTACATAGTTTAATCATTTATTTAATATCTATATATATCACAATGACTCTCATTGGTTGGATGTCAAAGGCTGAAGATCGAGCTGTGGACCATGAAGGGTTGATGATGATGATGGTTAAATATATAGAAATATCTAAATATAATGTGGCCCCGATGGACAGATGACATTCACGTATCAAGGACAGCCTTCGTGAGACGTAATAAAATTGCAGAAGAGTAGTTTCTAAGAATGTGCGCTAGGTACCATCATAAGGCTTTAAACCGTTGAAATTTTCAAAGCTATAATAATTTTTAATACCTAGATTAAAATGTCTTTGAAAACTTTAAAACAAGACTTATGAATGAATCAATGAAAGATTAATTCACTAGAAAACCATGCCTACGTATATTATATTCTTCTTATGACTTTCACGGTGGGACGTATAACGTAATTGGTGAATCATGGAAGTGCATTAAACGCTTCCGACTGCCCCTTCTTGGATACACAGGCGTGAAGTTAATTACCCTGCTCTCTGATTCTATACAATATGTTTGTATTTTCCAGCAAACGACTACATTCGCAGTTAATGTAAGGAACTACGTTCAAATTTAATGTATGTCCGTAGCGACGCCGTTCGTACTGCGCAATAGTTAATAGTTTTAATTTAAGTTCGCTGTTCCCGCCAACCCTATTTGTAACTCGATTAGCGAAACAAATGACGGTTGCACACAATGGACAACCAAATCAATGGCGTTGTTTGTAAGAACCTTGTTAAGTTCACGCTGTTCAACAAATGTAATAATTGTTCGTTGAAGTTGGATAAGTTTTATTGTTGGTATAATTATATTGAGCTGATGGTCGAACGATTGGTGACGGTGATCTCCGAGTGGCAGGGTGTAGTTCAATACACACGTAGAATAATTTATGTACCTATTGGGATTGAGTGGCAGTTCTTTTGTATGGCTTTAAAATGTCGGTGATGTCATATTGTTATATATTAATAATTCTCCGTCATATGACATGAAATAAAATTTAGTAGAATTAAACGTTTTAGATAAGAATAATATTTTAAGCTGTTTTTCAACTTAATGTTAGTAATAATATAATTTTTCCTTTCCGTTATTGTGTACAGTCGGTTATAAAAAGTAGTTTATTAAAAAACATATAAAATTTTATTGTATCAAATTATTTATTTTCAAAAGTATTAATTTAAAAAGTAGTGTTTTTTAAACTATGTTCTCTATCACTTCAGACTTGTAGGTTAGTCCTTTCCACAGTATATAACATAAGCAAACTGACAGGATAGTGACGAGAACAATTTTTTCTTCATGAACGTGCATATATTGATACATAAATATAATATGTTAAAATCTAAGGAGAGTAATTTTACTGCTTATTTAAAAAAATAAGTATAAAAAATAAGTGCACGTAATAAAAGTAAGTAGTAAAAAAGTAGTAAAAACAGTAGTACCTATATATAGGTAAGTGGACCATAATTAAAATTTATTGACAGCTCCACATTGTGACACATTCACCTTTGCAAAGTTAAAAAAGCATCGTAATGCTGATGTGTGTCCACTGTGGCGTTACAGAACTCTACGCACAGCAAATGAACAAGCAGCGAAGTTCTCAAATACTTTACATACCACTCTGTAACTAATTACACTACTGCTAAGGTTACTCAACAAGTTTGTGTGTAACAAGCTTACTAGTTTAGTTATCGCTTACTTAACATGTTTGTAACATAATTGTGCGGATAAAGTAACTTTTGATTCTACTATTCCGAAGTGAACTGATGATATAAAGCTTGTTTAATAGTTATGGGTTTGAAAATATTTAGATATTAATTAATAGAAGTTATTTATTTATTAATCGCTCAGTAACAAGATAATTAATTATTTATAGTATTTTGTTTTGTTAAAGTAAGTAGTATTAAAGATTTGTTGTAGTTTAACTTTTTATTTATGTTTTAATGGTTTGTAGATTTATTTTGATCTCCGTTACTTTGTTTTCTGATCTAAAAATAAGCTAAAAACTACTAATAATCAAAATATTTTGTAGTCGTAAAACGCAATGTGTGTTTATTAAAATGGAATAAAAAGGAAGTATAAAAAAATGAAACACGTGATATATACAACAAATAAATATATTTTCCATTAAGTTCCATGTATAAATTTTAAAATTACTTTTTAAATAACATTCATGACAACAATATATGTATCATTAAGGTATGTAATTTACAATACTTGGAAGTTGAAACTTGAAATCACAATGTGTCTAGTAAATGTTAATAATAATAATATATTAATAATTTCGTCTATGTTTTATATTATGTATACTTTATAACTACATCCGGCTTGGTTTTCTGTGTTTTTTCACACAGTAAATTTTCGTCTCGGTGATTTTTTTAAATTTTTATAGAAACCTGCTGTGTTTTTTTTTACACATTTCTACAGATATTTCTTAGTTCATGTGATTATATCGTTCACTACATCACTAAAACATCGAATAATGGTCCACATGAAAATTTTTAACTAACACAAATCAATTACAACACCATACTTATGTATTACGATAAACAAATTTGTAATAATATTATTAATAATAATCATAGCGACAGAATTTTATGTAACATGGTAAAAGTTGCATCGATATTGGGTAAATGAGTTCAGTTGAAATCAGTTGGCCTTTGATTATCAAAAAAGAAAAAAGTTGGTTGTAATTTTATTGAAGCGAATAATTGAAACATTTAGAGCAAGGCACACAATTCTACTTTCATTATGTCACTTTATTTGCGATTAAAAAAAAATCTTTAAAAAGTGATTTTTAAAATATTTCTTTAGTGTACTATTACAAATTGTTAATATTTTCAACCAGTAGAAAAGTAATTGGACCACGTGATGGTAAGTGGTTGTTACCACGTCGATGAATATTCGCAGTGCCTTTTTGAAGATATCCATGTAATAGCTTTCCAGGAATACTTCCTGAGTTACTTCGTCAAATTCATTCTTCGTTTATTATCTATAAATGGTTCGTCTTGTAATGTTTAATCAAGGAAACTTTTACCCTATTTATTCATAAACACTATTATACGTAAGAGATACTCGACTTGATTGATGGTAGTAATAATACTCTTTAATTAAATTAGAAATATTGCTAATTATTTGACTACATTTAATTTACCGCCAAATTCCATTCCGCTAAATTTCAAATGTGGAATTAGATAAATAATAACAGTATGGCATTCTGCATGCTAAATCCAAATTAATAATTAACTGGAGTAAACTTTTAGATGCTAAAGTCAGTCTGTAAAATAATGTTACCATATTTTTTTTAATAGTGATGCTCAGTTCAGTAGTGATTCAGTTAAGTATAGCAGTGATCTGATAGATTTTAAAAATATTTTAATATCGATTAATGAATATAATCGAAAATTTCTTTGTAAATACAAAAATTTATTGAGCTGCAGTTAAAAACGGAATGAATCAATGCCTGATTCATTATTAACCGTTTTCTTATTCAGTCCCAACACTACTTTTCATAAGAGCCTGAGAACACCGTAACAGTCACTTCACTCCAGTGGATAATGTAATCGGTTTAAGTACCTATATTTTTAATGGTTATCTAGTATTGGCTCAGCTTGTCCGTGTATTTGGCATCTATATGGAATATTGTTACTAGTGTCGTACCGAAGATTCGGTTTCAGTCGAAATTATAAGATGAGCCGATTATTTGGTCACGGTTTTGGTTTCGGCTGAAAACCAGGTTACAATGAGATACTAGTTGCTTCCTTTAATACGTTAGATGAATGACGTTTAAAGGTATTTTGGTTTCGTTAATTGTTTGTAGATTATTGAAGTGTTACCTACTTAAATAGATTTTTTTTAATACTTTCAGCGTCGAGTATCTCCCCATATACAAATCAAGCATAAATATATAAAGATTATTAATGTCTTTTAGTTTAACGTAGATACTTATTTTCTATACATCGAGCTTGGATTTTGGATTTTTATTTGCCGTTAAATTTTTAAAGCGTATCTTCTAAAAAATGCTTTTATAAAAATGGGTATTTCGCAAATCGTACCTGGTCGGTTTAATAAAAATAGATAACATTTAAATTTTTAACCAGATATATCGCAGTATACATTAATTTGAAAAATTATGGTGTTTATAAATTTTCCCTAATTTTAGTTACACACATTTCTAAATTATTAAGTACGCGGATGAAAGGACATTATTGATAAAATACTAAAAATATTATTACTACATTAGTATGTAGATATTATCATATCCTAAGCGTTATCTATTGCCGAAATGTATAATAAAATTTAAGATACATAAACAGACCACATTTCCATTAAACCGACCATGATCCCAGACATTCATATGTTAATATATTATAAATTTTGGGCTTATTAAGGTTGTGCGTCGTTATTCGTTAAGTTTTTATTATTAAATATTTCTAAGTTACTATTCCCATTAATCTGACGGGCAGTTTAGTGTGTTTTAGGAATTTAAATGTTCAAGTCATTCGTCGTTCATCGTCACGTCACTTCAGAGTCGTTAAACATTAGATCGAGTAACGAGTCATAACGATAGAGAGAGGGGTCACGCAATTGGTCCGTTGACGCTGGCATAAGCCGACGTGGATTAGCTTGACTAGTTAAATTCTTTTGGGCGAATGATCAATGAGAGACTGAAATATTTAGGGATAAAATTTTGCTGAGCTTTTTGACCAGGAGTCAAATACCATGAGTGAATGTATATTTTCTTTTCATTCTCGAAATTTCTATTACATTAGCGCTACTCAATATCAAAGTTTTCACGTATTCAAAAGACAAATTATTAATGTCGATTAGTTGAGGTTATATTTTGGTAAAATTTAGGAGAAATATTTAATCTGTACAAACGTGACCTTCGTCATAGCGTTTTTGAATATTCTGGTTTTTGCCTTACAAGTGTAGTTTTAGCATTTTATTCATTTAAATATATATTAGGAATATGTTTATATTAAAATACGATAAAACAATACACAGTACTAATTGAGAATACAATGAATCTTAGAACAAGTGCAATACAAGTAAAGGATTGATATATAACCTATATTCATTAGTAATTCTCACATATGCACGTACCGAACATATTATACAATAAACAACAGATAATACGTGAGATAGCATCTAAACACCACGAACATTTAATAAATTATATTAAAATATAGCAATTTTAACATACAGTATACGAGTATAATATTGAAATCACAAAAGGGGTAAACAACACCGATTTACGAACTATCCAATATACCACAAAGAAATACAAAGGTTGTACCTAAACATTAATGGAAGTATTTCTTACATCTAAGCGAAAAACCTCGAACTGGATGGGCGTGGACTAACAAAAACGATCTGCTTCAATGACATTCATAAGAGTGTCAGTCAGCAAACAACAGATCTGTTCTTTTTTTAAATTTGGAATTCTAGTATGCTCGATCATAAAGACTTATTCAAATTCTTTTATCCATTATAAGGTATATACATACACTCAATGAAAGTATAATGTGTTAATTCACAATTTGTTTTTTAATGCTATAAATACGTACATAAATCATGAGTCCTGAAATGGATGAATGAAGGGGTTAGAAAGAAACAGTTCTGTGAATTGCTGATCGCAGATACCAGTCAACAACCTGGCATAGACCCATTTTGTTACACCACGTCAATCAATTTTAATTTAAAACTAGCACAATTAACATGATACAGAAAACAAAATGGCGGACTTAAAGTCCAAAGATGTCAAGACAATACAATTTACGGAAAAATTGGCACAATTGTATAGACAGTATTAATATATTGATGACGATATTTTAAAAGCCAAATTAGTGACTGCCTCTTTACAACACTTAATTCTTCACTATAGGATAATATGTAGATAGCAAAACCCATCGATCTTTAAATAGAACTGAAGTTGCAACATCGGTCGCTAATAATACTTTACTAGTGGAGAAGAAACCCGACGTCTCCCTAGCTACACTTCGCACAGTTCATCATCCAGAGCGCAGTCATAGAGGAAATGTATGTATATGAAACTCTCTCATTAATTTAGGAGCACTATAATGTTACGTTACAAAAACAATTAAATATACAATCATTAATTTATAAAGGATAATTAATATAATATGTAGAATTGAGATAAAAACAATTTAAATATGTTCATAAACACTTAATAATTTCAATTACGCGTAACAACGAATACGCTAACGAGTTAAGCAACAATTATAACTTTTAAAAGTTTTAACACAAACATCATAGAGAACACTAATATTGGAATCATACTACGACACCTAACAACATTTACACTTGACGGACACCAAAACATTAAATAAATATTTTACACAAACCGCATGTTAAATACTTAAAGCGGTACATACATAAATAAACTGTCGCATATTTGTCTGTGTTTCCAACCGACAGCGAGCATTCCATAGATATGACCTTGAATTAGTGTGTAGGATTTTTTTATTTTCATTTGTATAAATTCGCTATAGACCGCTAAAGAGCAAGCAAGGCAAGAGCTACCTCGTTGACCGCGGTGTGTCTGGACACAAATACGTTGCACCAAGTGATGCACAAATCTCAATTCAAGGTTCTAATAAAATGAGAAATAAAAAGAACACTAGCTACTTTCATCACAAAGATGACATCGACATCAATTTTCCCAGTAATACTCATGACGTATTTGATTAATAAGAAACAACGTATGGTATACCAAACGATTAAAATACGTTTCATGAAATGTGAGATGTGTAGGAATATAAATGTGGCTGTTATTACAACTAAACAGGAAATACAAAATTTCCGAAAGAAAAAAGATCGCACATATAAAAATCCGCCCTGAGTATTATTAAGAAAAATATATAATATATTATCTAAAATTTGACCCTGTGTCAGTCGTGGACTGCAACCGAGGCGTCTGCGCGAGCCTCGGGATCAATTTTATCTACTCAATTTAGAATCTACGCTCGTAGTCATGTCGGGCACCACCCGCTTAACGATATCGACGGGATGTCGCTTACAATTAATATACGATCGAAATATTTAATTAATTACATTTAGTTACATAAGGTAAGAAATTTGGCAGTACTGTTCGGTCTAGGCAAAGACGAGGACTCTCGATGTCGACGTACTTGAAGAATCGAACGTCACTTACACCTAGAAAGGAGCGGGCCCGCTAAGCTATACCTACACTGGACCCTCTAAATATAACGTCAGCGTCTAGTACACGAGTACGGTTAGTTGTGGGTGGAGGATCGCGTCCGGGCGCTCGCGGCGGTGAGAAGGCACATGGGGGTCGCGGCGGCGGCTGCGGTGCGGCGCGAGAGGGGGCGCCGCCGCGCGGTATCAGAGCGGGAAGCAACGTGCTGCACGCCGAGGTTCGCTCGCGCCGCGTCGCCGCCCTACCGCTTCACCCTCCCCACCACCAGCTAACCGCTCTGGCTCGATCGGCTCCAACTTATGCATAGACGGCCGACTAGACAGCCTAGCACCCTCTGCTAAGGGAGTCGACGCTGGTCTCTCCGGCGTAGGCGTTTCGTCGAGATCTATACGTCCCAACTTCAATGCTAGCGCGTACTCGGATCTTTCTATTACGCTTGGAGGCTCTTCCGCCAGGGTGGAATCCGCTGCCGCGGAGTCCGCGCGTTCTGAGTCACCCTGAGCGGTAACGTAGCGTCGGGTATCCGTTGAAGAAGGTGAGGTGTCGGGTACACCTCGACGTTCCGGTGTCGCGAAAACGGAATCTGACGCCCAGCTACGAGCTTCTGAATTTTGTCGTAACGTTTCATCGACGCTTCGTTGTGACGTTCGGCGGCTGGTTCGCGGGCTTTCATCGTCTATCGCTCGAAAATCGAGAGTGCTCAGATCGAAGGTCCCCATCCCACGACGCCTCGAGCTGCTTCGTCGAAATGACGGCCGATGCGACGAGAAAGCCGCGTCATATAATTCACAAATGCTCGTACGATCAGAGTGTGGCTCCTCGTACAATGTCAAATTCCGTGTTTCAGTAGCGTCTGAAGGAGTTTCATCTCGGTTGGAAGTTGCCTCGCTCCGTTCGGATATATCAAATGTGAACCGCGCTTCAAATCTATCTGGACTTAAGAGTGGAGCGGACCGTGAGCAA
>DWME01006906.1:0-13132 GCA_018244795.1 Parelbella ahira ahira
TCACGAAAAATTATTTACAGTTCAAGCGACGAAGATGAAGATAATCCACCTAACTATAAAATTAAAGGAAAGAAAATTAGAGGTTTGCCTTGGATTTGAAATCCAAGAGAGATGGACAGGATATTCCTAAGAAATACTAGTAAAAATAACTGCATTGAATGTTTTGAAAACTATAAAAACACAGTCGCAATCCGACTGCATTCAACGTTAAAGAGTCAGAACTGGCTACATGAAACCTGTACACTTTTCAGAAATAATTTCTCAGGATATGGAACCTATCCAACTAAAAACTTTTCACGAAAAGCTAATTTATGCAAATAAATATGTATCTATAAATATATATTTACAAAAAAGTTAATATATATTAATAAATAATTTTAATAATTCAACATAAAGGATTGAGCTAGCTATATTAATAGAAATTATTCATATATAATTAATATTTTTAAAATTAGGTGGCTATTTCAAAAAGTGGGGCATCTATCCCGGTGTTACCCTACAAGTATTCGTTGTGTCTGGGTGTTAGTACATATTTGTATAAGTATATATTTACATGTAGATATGTATGTAGCTTATCAGCACTCCGCTCACCATAACACACGCTCTTTTGATGCTTGCTTTCTGCTCAAATGGCAATGTATAGGAACGTTCATCATACCCATTATTATTAGTATAACAAGTATTATATATGTAGTGGCTTTGTTTAACCGTTTCTGGATGGAAATAAAATACAACTCCTGTCCCCATGCCGGGATACAGGATATTGTAAGATGCGATTAAACCCGGTCCTAACGCAGCATAGGCATGCTTGACACCCCCTGGGAGGAGGCCTTCATCCAGCAATACATGTAGACAGACTGACGATGACGATGTTAATCCTTCTTCCCTTGAATGGACTTTCGGCATATTTGCGTATAAATAGAGAGGTCTACAGACTATGTTGTTATATTGACTTATTGTCAGCTGGTCTATGAATACGTGTGCAATGTCTATTTTTTGTAAATAATAAATAAATAAATAAACATTACGCCTGTACCAACCCGGAAGCGTAGACGGTGGAGTGTGCCTAGTACTTTCGCTTAAACGTCGCACAGATTAAAGGGAGAGCGTAATGCCATACACTGAACACAAAACTATACTCCTAGCTACTACTGAAATTTCGAGTAACTACACGTTACTACGAAGTAACGCTACTCGATTCGGAGATCGAACCCGGGAGCAGCAGTCAGCGGTCGCACTAGCAGCCAGTGTTGGTCTGGCGCGGTGGGCAGCGTGACACCGGTACCAACGCTATCAGTGTTGGACGCGGCTCCGTGACGAACGGATCAACAATACCGCTTGTTTTGACAAATTAATTTTGCTTCGAACCGCGCGGTTAATTATATTTCACGCTAGGGTTGCCAGTTTCATTTATTTACTTTAACATAATTAATTATTATTATAGTATGACTGCCTCGTTAGTCGAGTGGTAGCAAGTGCGAATACCGATCGGGAGGTCCTGGATTCAAATCGCGGGTCGAGTACCATTGCATTTTTCTAATTTAGAGTTTCCAGTGGGGACTCGGAGTCTAGATCTGTGCCAGTATGACAAAAGGCTCACCACCTGTTTCATGAGACGTAAACGAAACTGGCTCTATTTGGACTATTACCTAACTGTATATTGAATACTAAACACCTCAAGACACCTTGTCTACCTATAACCAACTTCAAAAACAGATCATCATACTCTCACTGTCAAATTGGCAGCAAGGGAAACAAATATAACCATTTCTAGGAGGGGGCTATGGGACAGTTTGACATATGGCCGGATAGGTATATGAAGACAATGATGGTTATAGAATCATCTTAGATCTTTAAGGATAGGCAGAGGGAACTTCGTGCTCCCTGTCTACATACCGAGGATAACGCTATAATTATAAGCTATCACATGACCTTTGTACTGAAATAAATAAATAAATAAAAAAACTATAACAAAATTTATGTGGTGGTACGTAACATAAGTACATACATTACATCAAT
The DNA here is from genome assembly GCA_018244795.1 of Parelbella ahira ahira. Lineage (NCBI taxonomy): Eukaryota > Metazoa > Arthropoda > Insecta > Lepidoptera > Hesperiidae > Parelbella > Parelbella ahira. The sequence goes on from DWME01006906.1 coordinate 2,020, forward strand.
ACAGTAATTACATCGACACCATGTTTGTGCTAAGTAGTATTTTAATATGATAAAGTAAATTATTAAAACCTTCAACTCATCAACCCTAAGTCACCCTCTGGGTGGCCCGCGCGTATGATAGCGCCCAACAAAACCAATAAGAGTGCGAGCGAGACGGTCGATATGACGTCACGCAGGTCTCGCTCGCACAATGTATGCTTAGAATTTCAGTATGAACTGAGATGTATGGAGATTTATTCTGCATTTTTTTTTTTCTTGTGCCGTTGTCCTAAAAGCAGACATATCGGAGTGCAAGCGAGATGGATATATAGCTCACAAGTCTTGCCCATAACTGTTTAAGACAAAAAAATCGACTATGTAGGTATCCATTTGCGGTACTTCCAGAGGACTCTTCAAGGAAGGCGCACAGAATGCTCTCCTTCAAAGCTGGGAGCACATTGGCCACTCTTTGGGTGTGGCACTTGTTTATAGTCGACGGTGACCACTTACCAGCAGATGACCATATAAAAATACCTTTAGAGTACACAATAATTAACGACTATTACATAATCATTAAAGCAGGGATCAACTGCTTAACGTGCCATCGGCATCACGGAGATGCTGTTGGAAATTTGTCAGCAACGTTCACCTATCCGAATACCGACCGCGCTCGCTGTTTGCTTAACTTTAGATATCGCTTGCGTCTCCGGTCCAGCTCGGCCGCACTGTTCACTGCCTTGTCGGACGAGTGGTTGCACACGCCACTGCTCATCGAGATGTTGTGGGTTCGAACCTCGGCTCGGGCAATGTTATTGGTTATTTCTAACTTGAAATTCCCAGTAACTCTGAGTTTAAATTTGTCGGAGTGCCCGTGTTATGAAAATAGGCTTATCCCCTATTCCATGGGAATAGCATACGAGTAATACGTGAATCATGAGAGTAATTTACACTCCTCTGCCTCCACTTTAGGGTAAATATAGGCGTGATGTTATGGTAATGTCTATTATAAGATTTATATTTGTGTTTTATTTAAATATTCATATCTAGTCTACAATACAATTTCTGTTGTATATATACATAGGTATACTTATATTTCATAGTGTGTACGAACGAAGTCCCGGGTATGAGTCCCGGGGCTAGTAATGCCGTGTAATAAAGCGCTCGGCTCGTCGACGTGACGTTTGAGTGAGTTTTAATTGGCAAACTTGGCGCCGATTGGAACAGTGACGGAAGGGTTGTTTCTGCAGGGGTGGCGCAGGGGAGGCTCGGGAATATTTCAGTAAGTATCGCGGAATCTTTCTAGAATGTTACTTTAACTGAAACGAATTCGCCAAGTCCTTTCAACTCAGTCTGTCGCTGCGAGTTCACAATAGTAATAAAATTAACAACAACAGATATTTATCTCAATGATTATTCGGCTTATTGTAATTCAAATTTCGATTAGGTCATCAATTTTGTCGTTTCACTGATGGACACGGGTACTCTCGGGACAGTGTGAGAAGAGCCACCTTTCCAACAAGTAAACTATTAGAATACATCTTAAGTGGTCATCCGATGCAGTCCGAGCACGTGTCTTAGTAACCAGACGGCTCATAATCTACATACTTGTAAAATGCACATATATAGATATTTTTAAAAACAATGCAAAGCTCATCACACAAGTATTTCATCTGGATGGGAAACGAACCCACGATCTCTGGCTCAGTAGTCAGGTTCAATAGCCAATGAAGCAACTGCGCTGCTAAAGTTCCACTTGTCACCAATGAGGAGTTTAAATTGCCAGCGGCTCTCATTGTTATTAAAACGAAGTTATTTCGACAAACAGCCGCCGCGACACCGGCTACCCGTCTCGACGGTGAAACACAACTATTTTAATTGCGACTTCTGTGTCGATCACTCCGGGTTTTATACAGCTCGGCGCAAGTCAGCCACTTACGCGTGTAATAGAGATGACACGATTTTTTTTTTGTTTTTTTTTTATGTAGAAATAGGCTCGCGTTAGGCTGCAATCCAACCTGATGGAGAGCGAGATGCAGCTTAGGACGCTCGCCTAGAAAGTGACTATTCAATCTTCTTTTCAATAATTCCAGGTTGTACGAGTCAGGAAAGATGGATGCCGGCAGAGAGTTACACTCTACACACGCCTGTATTTCGATGAAGGGGTAGGCAGAGCAGTGTAGTACAATTTCGCGATTGACCAGTTACATTATACTTTCCACGGTACAAAGAGTGAGCTTATTGCCATACACCTGGCCAAACTCCGAGCTGCTACTGGATATTTTAGGTTAGAAAAGTCTAGTAATACTCTGAGCGAACCGGGGATCGAACTTAGAACCTATTGACCAGCAATTGCGCGCAACGAAGTAGTCAACCGCATTAAATAAAGTAAAATAAAAAAGAAACAAATAACATACATAAGTTCAACGAGATGACGAGACTTGGTGCAGCCTGACTATTACACGGTTCAGAGACGGGTTAAAAACCGTTCATGTACAAATCTAATGTACCCTTAGCACTCGAAACAAAGAGAGAACGGTGCAGTTTCAAAAATACATGCTTTAGCAAGATTATATAAGCATTGTTTCGTATATTTTTGAGTAATTTTATTAAATTATTATAGATCTAAGAAGCTTCTTCTATATTCATTAGACTCTTCATACGTTGGATTCGGAGACTTCTGACTTCCCCATTAGCCAGTGTCTGACCAATAGGTCAAATATGATTAGCGATTATATGAGATTACTGACTTCCCCATTAGCCAGTGTCTGACCAATAAATCAAATACGATTAACATAAAATAAACTTAATATATGATGTAACAACTCTCTAAAACGTATCTACTGAAACTCCTCGGCCTGCCTCTTCGGCAACGACAGGTGTGAGGTTACGTTTACAACTCTCTTGCAGCCTGCAGCTCCACCCGCTCCCGTCTCTCCCTCACACCGGCCACCTCTTAATCTCATTCCGGGCGCATCCGACGCTAATTTCCCGCCCCTTCTTTAAAGGTTAACGGGTCTCGTCTGCACGTGGGCTCGCGTAATTGTACCTACTTCCTCTTTACATTACAGAATAGAGAAAATAACGGATGAAACAATATTTGAGTATACCATCAGTCTGCCCAGGCTACTGCAGAGCATAGCCTTTTCTAATTAGCACAAATTTGAATTTTGATAGGGGGTTGAGGATCACATCGTACAGATTCTTGTACCCGCTGCCCGTCAACGCTAGGGTTTGTAGCCGCGCCTGAAAAGTGCACCGCATCGGGAGCATCCGCGCGCCCAGCCTCGTCTGTTGTACAGCAGGGCGTACCACTGTTAACCTTAAATTCTCTGAAGCCCCGATGAAGGACTGATAGAATAAATAGATATTACATGCAATGCGAATGTTGATGGATGTCGGTCTAAAGCGAGACCAATACTCAACTATCTTGAACCAATGACGGAATCAAAACTTGGAAACCGGAATGCCTGTACGAAAGGAATATTGAATGTAGACGTATGACAGATCTAAAACTAATCGGCACTCTGTGTTTTTGGCGGACCCTGGCAGGGACCAGACGTAATTATAGAACAATTATAGAAATAGAGAAGAAAAGATGGATTTTTCAAGGAATAATTATTAAATTGTGAGAATAAGAGCCGATTGTGAGAAGAAGAGTTCCGCCCAATAAGTATTTACGACATTATAACCATACACCACCATTTTAAAAAAAGTGCTTACTTTTTTATGCGCATGAAGCTGTCGTATGATAGATATTATTTTAATAACTGATAACAAGCTAAATGGCACTTTTGTCCACAGCATAGATAAACATCTTAATCATGTGCACATACATATGTAAATATCCTCGAGACCATCACACAATCATCAGATCTCGAAATAAACAGTCTGTGGTAACCAAACGACTGCTAAAATACTTATATACATGCAAATATATGCTTAAAACGTAACATCATGCCAGTAATCGTCGAAAGGGTAGGCAGAGAAATGTAGTACACTCCCATATTTCAGCAGTTACGTTCACGTCCTATGGAATAAGTAGCGACCCTATTGCCATATACCGGTCACAGATCCAGACTCCGATTTGCTGCTAGAAATTCTAAATTAGAAAAATGCAATAATAGTACACGACACGAGATTTGAATCCAGGACCTTGCGATCAGCAATCGCGCTTGCAACCACTCGACCAACGAAGCGGTCAAATATATGCTTACATACTTATTTTGCACTCAGGCACAGCAAACCCATCGTGCTCATTTCACAAATATTTGTCCTTGTTGAAAATCAAACCCACAACCCGCGGTTCAGCGGTCAGATTCACTAACTTCCTAATCTGTAATAGGGCCTTATTTCATCCGTTTTGTATTTGTGCTGTTTTATTTTTGAATAAATGAGTTTTCTTGCTTTGTTTGCGCTTTTTTAAATAAAATACGTTATACGCCTCTACTAACACATGTTTCATACCACAACGGAACGCCTACAGGGATATGAACTCGACAACTTCTATCTGGAAAGTCCCTCCGCTGACCCACCGGACCACGGGACCAGACTATATAACCGGCCCGCATTTCCGCCCCCGCGATTTCCTCGAGGGTGGTCTTAAATGACCCCGAGAGCTGTTAAGTTTATGTTTTAATTGGCCGAGCGGGCCCCGCTCGCGACGGTTTATGGTTATACGCCCATAGAACTGACAATCGCGGTTTATATCGCGCCCTTTGTTTTTATTTAATGCGCTGTCGATAGTTAAGTGTAAGATAGCTTTCAATTGGGGCCGCTATCAAGTGGTACTGGCCCGTTGCTGCTGGTTAGTAACCTGACTGTTGCGCTGGCGATCTTGGGTTCCATTCCCACCCAGAATAAATACTTATGTGATGAACGTAAATGTCTGCCCTGAGTTTGGGTGTAAAACAATCTATGTAAGTATATATTTATTATTCTTTGCCTACCTCTTTGAGGATAACGGCGTAATGTAATGTTATATACGTTCATCATTCCACATCTTTGTTTAAATAAATATATGTGGTTTGTAACCGTCCCCGACGCCTTACGTCTGGAAGGGCAGAAAACTGAAATGGACAGATACAGTTTCTTTAGGATTGGAACCCCGGTACCCGCTATTGGTGCCGCGAACTACGTCGCTATAGGTAACGATTCGGCGTTGATAAATGAGCCGCGCCCGAGGGTCGTTCGGTTGCTCAAGATTGCCGTTAACTTGAGCTTTGTTACAGCAATAAGGGAAACTGGAGCCAAGGCGATTAGCGCCGCCGACTGTCACACAGAAGTGAGCCGACGATGAGAGGGTTCATTGTAAGAAAGACGCTAAATAACTTTTTAACATAACGACATGTCTGTATTTCCCAATGAGATAGGCAAGGAGGTGTAGTAGTCATACGTTTCATCAGTCAGTTTTACGTCCCAAGGAATAGGGAGTGAGTCTATTGATATTAATAACTTTCAAAATATTGGCCCGATGTCTGGTTAGTGAATGATAAACTTATTATCACGAGCAATCCCTGAAAATAGAAATCATCATCATCAAGAGTGGAACGATAAACGGGTTGAATGTTTATGAATATTTTTACTGTTGGACACGGGTCTCCTCTAAGAATGAGATAAGTTACATGCAGGGCATAGGTTACTTCAGGGCAGAAGAAGGATTAAGATCCTAGAATGCCGCGCTGGCATTTGATACACATCGGCGTAACAGCGCCCGCGGCGTCTTGACAGATGGCAGTGTAACGTCATGCTCGGAAGGCATTAACTTGGGCGCTGTTCGCCAATAAGAGATGCAAAGAGATGAGGAGAAAGGGGAGGCGTAACTATTGTTTATTAATTACCGCTTACAGTTTGCTGTTTTCCTTAAGTACCTATTGTTGTATTTTTTATATTATTATTATTATTATTATATTTAGCCGGAAAACAGGCACACAGGTGACCTGCTGGTAAGTGGTAACCATAACTTAGACGTGAAGGGGCCAATGCTTTGCCGACTTTGAAGAAGAACACTCTTTGCGCCTTTCTTGAATAGCCTTGTCTTACGAATTTGTATGCACACGGCAGGCAAAAGCTTCTCCCTCATGTGCAAGTGTGCTTCTGCGAGTGCCAGGCTCTCACTGTAATCACAAACTAATAGAAAATAATTTAACACTTCTAGCCCCTACTCTCTGGAGGAACAGGAACCGCACCATTAAAGTCGACTAACAAATTATTTATGGCTGCATAGAGCTGGTGGCTAGCGTGCTAGTTTTACTATTAAATGGCGGACCTGGCACAAGTCCGAAACTAGTCGGGCCCTCCCAAAAAACGCACGTGAGTTAAGCCGGCACATCATTCGTGCTAGAGTTGTTATTGTCAGCTAAGTACTACACAAGCTCGGGCACAATTATTGCTGTAGTAGTCTGTAATTAAAACGCAAAGTAAAATCACGCCTGTAATCCCCGAAGGGGTAGGCAGCGGAGTGCAGTACACTCCCACGTGTCACCAGTTAGTCTGTAATTAAGCTAATCAAATTTATGTAATTACGCGACTGGATTTTACATTTCAGATGTTACTTTGTGTTTTCATGTTTACCTATCTAACTATAAAACGCAAGATGTTCTTTCTAACGACAATAATGTTCTGTCGAAACGCGTTACTGCAGTATCGCTCTTCTCAACACTACAAAAACGTTTTTACTTGACTTATTATTATTATTATTATTATGTATCAAGAGAGACATGAATGTAGACGACCACGTCAGCCCGTGCCTCCCCCGGTAAGAGATCCGGTGTGACTATATTTGTGAAATGGTACTCTCTTTTTATAATATTCTCAACAGTGTAAATTGAATGGTAGTATAATAATATTTTATAAATAGATTAAAAAGATTTTATGTATTATAACAATTTAATTACTTTCATTTCCAATCAATACTACTTTGTTCAACTCCGCGAACCACGATCGTTAGAACAAAGTATTATATCATACAAGATTATACAAAAATGTTCAATACTGCCCTATAGTCGTACCCATGTCTATATCTAACCCTTAAATAATAGATAAACGAGCTCAGCCAAACGCTGTATTCGCCAATGGATCACCCGCTTTACATAGAGATAGAAGTTATAATACGACAGCCTACAAAAACCACACCCACAGAAAACCTATCATTATCACAGCGCAAATAGACGTATCGTTAGCTGCAAAATAGAACGAAATAAAAAAATACATACAACAATATTTCATTCGGCGGCCATGTATGTATTCTCAAAGGTATAATTAATTTAATTAAACACAATTATTATTGAAGTGTTATAAAAAAATCTCGTTGACAGCAGCCGGCTCATGAATTCATAACCTATAATTATCCCATAATTAGATACTGTTAATACTGGTCATCTATTCATTGGTGTACCAAAAATGTACATATGTTTTAATGTAATACATATGTAATTAATGTTTACATGGACATATATTATCAACTCTTCATCGTCATCTCGGTTGACGGGTGGAGGATGGCAAGTGATATGTGGTCCGCCTTTTTAACAACAATAAAATATGAATGAATATGAAAACAATATCACAATAATTATCGGAAAACAAATCTAAAGAAACCGTAAGAACCAATGAATGATTCCTAGATTATTGAAATAATCGTAACACTGATAGCTCGATAATGATTTCAAATTCGGGCCCCCATTCCGAGAGTTCTGGGTTCAATTCCTGGAGCACACTGTTTTGCAGTAAAACATTGAATGAAGAAACTTGCACATTTCAGACTTCTCCATAATGTTCTCTAAATAGTGGGAAGTTTAGATATACCAACACGCACTCGGCATCCGTGGCAGACTCTGGCCTTGACCCTTCCCCTTCACAGACAACACCCACGTCCAACAGTAGAACTATGAAAGGGTTAATGACGATAGTAGCTCGTATGCAAACACATAAGATTATATAAAAATGCATCGCTTTATCAATACAGAACTGAACCCGCACCCCTGAACTGAGCCCATCGCGCGACCGCGCTGCGCTGTGTACGAGTGTGTGGCAACAGATAAAACGAAATTCCAGATCATTTGTCACCGTTGAATTCAGGGGTTGGTCAGCCGGATGATAAGGGTGAATAGTTATTTTCACCCTGTTTTTATTAAACAAAGTAAGTGGACACATTAAAAGAAAATTTTATTTATTCATTCGCTCATTCAGAAATTCATTCACTGATTTTCTTACGCATTCCGTAATTCATTCATTCGTTCACTTATTCTTCGTCCGTTCCTTCATTTATGAGGTTCCCCACATAATACGTATACAGTGTAACTATTTTCTTGCTACATTTATACTCAAAAGGTTTACGTTTGAAATCCTTTATACATAGGTACACGTAATCGAGCAATGCACTGAGATAAGCGATTAATAGTCTTAATAAGCGATCAAGTCAGAGATGGATCCTATTCATCACCCAATATCTCTAGAGTAATGAAAGACAATCAAATTTTTTTTTTACAAACCAACACAAAAACATATTGTTCATTCAGCCAGCATCCCCAACTGTGACTAATGGCGCAAAACATCCCTTATCTGTGACGAACACTTGGTGTTACAATAAATTTTAGAGGGGCAGGGGGAGTCTATCAATCGTATCAATGTAGTTTATTCAATGAATACGAAAATGGAGGGAGGGGGAGGGAGTTATAAGGGTTGTTAATAACAACTAAGGGATGAACAGCTGGTGTTAATGAAATTGATGTATTTTATTAGGTTTCGTTTGTTTCGGTTTTTAAATACACCTACTTATTGATTGTAGACAGTAAGAATACTAATTAGATCTGGCCAGTTTTAAGACATACACGTGATTTCATCATCATCATCATCATCAGCCTATAGCTGTCCACTGCTGAACACGTGATTTGATACAGCGAATTTCGATTCATAACAAAACGACTGATATTTCGATAACTAAGCTAACAGGATTGCGTCAAAAACACCGGTCAATGAGAACAGTTACCAGTCAAGAAGTTAATTAAAATTAAAGTCAGTTAACGACCCGTGTGCAGGTGTTAATTGACTACCAACAGCGCTATGCAACTAACTATGTAACTAAGTGAGTACAAAAGTAGCAACGGTTAAAAACAAACCGGAGAAAATTAATCAGCCGTATGGGAAAACGATAGGGTCTCATTGTCGAGTTCCGAGTATAGCTGTAATCACGCGTTAATTGTAAAGCACCTTGCGCACTGCACGCTACGCGCACGGAAGGTGTATTTTATATTGCAAGCATTTCCGAAACATAAAACGAAATTGCTGTATTTATTATTATTATATCGTCACACCAGGTCTCTCACAGAGTAGGTAGAGAATACCGAATGCCAAACACCTACCTCTACAGACCTGACATGGGTCTTGCATGTTCGTGATTCTCTTCATACAAGCCACATATACCTATCTATTTATATTCCTGTTCCCCGCGTATCCCATAATGAATGTATCTAGCTTGATAATATAATAATAATGATGATCACAATATTTGTTTCAGATAGCCCGGGATATATGTATGTTCTTCTTCATAAGCACCCGTCGATCGACACTAACCATACATTTACTCTACTTAAATACTCACAATCTTTTATCAGCCTAATAATCATTATGCCAAAAACACTACAGATAACACAGATCGCTAGGTAGATGGCGTCGCGAAATCAATGCTATGTTATTACAACATCGCGTCGCTCCCTCTCTGCCCAGCCCCACTGACTCACTTCACACCTCTGTAAAAACCACTAATACCTATTACAACTGTTATTTCTGTTTGTAACGCGACGCATCGTTTCAGTTTGACCGCTTGTCAGATAACAAGAGGTAGATATACTGTGGAAATGGTCATCATTATCATCTTCATCGTCAATCGTTCAATAGTTCCTGTAGTAAATACGGGTGTCCTCAGAATGCAAAGAGTTAAGGGCATAGTCTTCGTTAGGCAATTGCGCGTTTTTCACTATTAATACTTCACACGCTTTAGAGAATATTATGGAGAATTTTAAATTGTGCAAGTTTCCTAACAAGACTACTCCTCGTTTGCCGAGTGGTTACGAGCGCGACTACTTACAAAATGTCCTGGGTTCTATCACTAGGTCGGGTAATATTAGGTTTTTTTAACTTGAAATTTCCAAGAGTAATTCAAAGTGTAGATCTGTGCCCGGTGCATCGCAATAGCCTCATTACCTATTCCACGGGATATAAACGTAACTGGTGAAACTTGGGCGTGTACTGCACTCCTCTGTGTCTACCTCCCTCGGGAAATACAAACGTGATGTAACACATGTTAATTTATTAATATATTTCATGTAAATAATAAAATTTCATAATTATTTTAACAATTTCAAGCTGTTTACCCTACAATTTAGAATCTTCCGTATACTCCGTGTAATGTAAACTCAAAAAAGCTATCAAAAAACATAGCTTGTAGTTCAATAGCTCAGGGTGTAGCGAGCGACGGCTCGACGACTAGTTTATATTTCAGAGAAACGTACAGTTATACTTAACTTTGAAAAAACTGCAACTCGTTTCCCTGCTGTTGATCGGGTTTATGACAGAAAGTTATTTGATGGGTCTATGTAATAGCAGTTTTTGTCTGTCTATATGTTTTTAAATGCCACTTTTCATTACGGAAATATCACACGGGAGAGTATTAATAACAATAATGCTGTGATAATGCCCCCAGTGACTATTATTATATTATCACACCAAATCCCTTACGGCGCAGGCAGAGGACACCGTGTGCCAAATATTTCTACCCTTACTGGAAATGTATAAACAATTTTTCAATGTAGGTACCTATATATGCAAATATTATCAATATATTTAATTATTTGGTAGGTATAATTTTTTTAATGCCATTTACAAATAATTCTTCCCGGATAGTGCAAGACCACATCAAAAATATAATTGTAATATATTAGGCTTTATTAAAAAACTAAAATTCCCACTTGTAACTCGGGAGTCTGCATCTGTGCCCGGTGAATGGTAATAGATTCGCCAACTATTCCACGGGACGTCGATAATAACCGTACCACAGGATATGATGTTATTCCTATAATACGAGTACTAATATATCTCAACATCCTTATAATATCGACAATCGATAAAAGCACTAACCATC
>DWME01006907.1:0-13131 GCA_018244795.1 Parelbella ahira ahira
GTGACGCATGTGACGTAGTCTATTGTTTACTATATTCTGTGCTCGTGGTATTAAGCGTGTTCAGCATTTCTCCATGTGAGGCGCGCGCTCATATTACTGTCGGTAGCGCGCCGCTACAATATTTATTAAATGTTCATGTACATGGAAAAGGTATTACGACATGAAAAAATCTTCTTGGCACATTCGAAGACTGCGTTTCCCCTTCTGTCGTGTCACTCCGCCCATTAATGCTTTCCATGCCCACCTTCGTCGCGACCATCCCTCGCTTTTACGTCAGAGGCGCGAGGTGCCTAGCTAACTTCTGCGAGTTGTACAATAATTAAGTTACGCTAATTAATAAGTTAGGCTACCCTTAACAAATGTACAAAAAATATATTAGTAACTCTTGTTAGCGACTTTATAGTCAGATATCTTAATAGAAACAATTTCAAATTCCTCACCAGTCATAAAAGCGAAAGAGTCGTTTGTGAACTTGTCAGTGTTCCTTGTAGCTATTTTCAGTCCCCGTATCGGTCTGTCGGGGTCCGCGTCGCCCACTAGCAGCGCAACGTTAGTACCGACGGCTGCGGCCGTGTGAGATCCGTTCAGATCCACCGCCGATCCCAGCTGATCCAGCAGATGTAATAGTCTACCGGGAATCTCCAAATCGTCATCCACATCTAAAATGGTGTTGACCTGTAATGAGATATTATGCCTGATGAAATTAAATGGAAATGAAAGCGAAATAATTTGTCATATCCTGTATCTCCTTTTATATTTTTCTGTTTTATTTTTCTATTCTATCATGTATTGCTCGCCTTACAACACTAATAAGTCTATTTTCCTTCGTACCAGATATTTCATCAAAATTATCCTTCAAAAATCAAAAACCTAATAAAAAATAGCTTTTGAATATAATACACTATAATTTGGAATATAATAGAATATAGTACTGACTTGTTCGAAAACGTCGGTAATATTGTCCATTGACACCGTCTCGTTGACCAGCCGGTCCAGGTCATCCATCACTTGCTGCAGCTGGTCTTCTGGCTGAAAAAACAAAGAAAATAAAGATAGTACAGCTATTTGGTTCATCGAGATTGAAACAACAGAAATCCTCATGAGAGATTTATCTTAAATAACAATAAAAAATCAAAAATCAAAATTATTAATTGAATCTGAAAGAACATGGCAGATATTTATTCTATTTTTTATAAGCCTATATAAGCCTTGGTATTCAAGGTGGACAGCTGTGACCAACAGTGGGACGATAAAAGGGTTGATGATGGTGACGATCATGTCTTCGATGACGTGAGTTTGGTAGGTAAATACATGGATGGATATATTCGTTATTTATGTATTAAGTGTCGGAGTTAACTATTGTTTAGAAGATTATTAAGGCATGTATTGGACGCGATGATATTAGTAACTACTGTATAGTTCGTAATATTTTACTTTTGAAACCCATTACCGCCCGCAGTAACTTACTGGTAAAGGCGTAGGCTCGGCAGGTGGGTACGTGGTCAAAACGACCTCTGTAGTTGTGACCTCTGAAGTGGTGATTTCTGTAGTAGTGACCGTGGTGACCTCCTCGGTAGTCGTGCTAACGGTAACATCGATTTCTGTGGTGGTGTCGTCTTCCGGACATAGTGTAGTTGTGGTCTTGGACGGGCGCTTTTCGAGAAATTCCTCGGAGCTGTCGCGTTGGTTCTTATCCATATAGCGGGTCTACAAAAGTCATGAGTTAGTTTGTGGCTGTTAGTCACCATGCAATGCGCGCGTGCTATACATTCGTTAGTAATGTTTGGCTTTGTAAGAAATCCATATTATATTAGTATAGGTCGAAAAAGGAATTAAACATTTTTTGCCTTTAATTATTTAACAGTGTGTGCCATTTTAAAACCGTAATCCCTATTAGAAATTTATAATTTATCTGTATATTTCGTTAACCGACTAATAATAATATTCTTGGCATAAATACAACACGCAGAAAAAACTTGACACTAGCATACTGCGCTGCCCTGTTACGCGTCAATGCCCCGGTATAATACTATAAAAGCAATTAATTATTGATTATTCATTCAGTTCATTGGCGCAAAACATGCCGTCATAAACCCTTTTAGAAGTTACTTTGAAAGAATTATTTCGAACATCCGCCCGCCCCTCCTTCCTCCAGTGTCCTGTCGGCTTTTTCTACCTCTCTTACAAATTGTAACTAAATCAGGTCAACGGTATTATTAAAGATCTTAAATACTTGCAACAAAATAATTCCTTTTAATGTAGTTACATGTGTTATGTAATCATGTTTTATGATCTTTACAGTAGTTTATTATCTGCATAAGCTCATGTGTAAGAAATTAACACTTACTGTTGGAGGCAGCGTTGGCATGAGCTGAGTCACGTGGCTGTCGAAATTGAGAATCGCTTTCTCGAGCACGGCGGGGGCGCAGCCCTCGCGCGCCGACGACATCGACCACTGCACGCCCTCGTTGAAGTCGCCGATGCACTTATATGTGACGCAGCCCACAGTGGTCGCCTCGCCTGAACAGTTTAATTAAGTAATAAATATTTATTTATTTATTCTTTTTGTAACACCTTATGCTAGGGGATACAAGGGCGTGCTTAATGCCTAATGGCATTCTCTTCCAGTCAACCCTAGAATTATATGTCAATATTATTATACCTTGACACCATGTACCTTATTCGATAGCCAGAGAGCACCATGTGACAATATCTTATTCTCATTCTTATTCTCATTCTGGCAGACCTGACGTGCTTCTTCTATATTCATCACCTCATCACGTATGTGTGCCTAATTCAGGTTAGTTTTACTCCCCCTCTTGAGCCAATATCTAACAAATTCAATCGAATGTTTTTCTAAATCTTACATATAGGTGAGTCTTGCTGGAGTGATATTTGTGATGTCAATTAGAATGAACGATTCACACAGGAATTTTTTGGACTGAAAATAGTCAGCACATATGTATGTATTTATGTAGATATTATAGCATCATAACGTCTTCTACTTCTGTTATCAATTTCACGAGGAAAAAATCCTTGATCCGAGAAAACTCCACTTAGGTTAATATGAGGCCTCATTGATGTAATTAGACGTGATTTTGAGGACAACAATGTCCTAACCTCAATTATCAGCATGATAAAACAGCATGGACGTAATTGTACCTAGTTAAGGCCAAGACACATTTGAAGCGAGACAATAAATAAATGCAGAACATGACAGGCAGTTTGATGTAGCCACTAAAAGATTTCAAAAACCAGAAAGAAAAGTGAAAGAGAAAGGACAAAAGGGTGGAGAAGAAAACTTTCATGTTTATTTTTCACATCGAAAATTCAGCAAACTATATCGTGACACACGGCGTTCAATAGATATCTGAAGTGTTTTTATGACTCGTTGTGATTGACTAACAAAATTTTTATTTATTTTTAAATTCTATTTAATTTTCAATTGATTCATACTTAATACCAAGTGGTATATGGTTAATGAACCTTTCCGCTAACAAAAATAAAAGCTTAGTGCAGCCAGGTAGGTAAAACTAAAAGAAATACTGTTTTCATCAAACAATATACACGGTAATCTAACAAATTTTACGGAGTTTAAAGGGAAAATTCTTGAGCCATTATTGAGACGTCTCACAAATATACCACACCTGTCACACACGCTATGGGAACCACATGAGTTGCATGTCCAGTTACTTAGACTCGCACTTGACAAACTCATAAGGGAAACATGACGGTCCTCATAATATTTTAGAAATTAGTGTAACTGAATGTTACAATCTTCTAAGATTCAGTATAAATGACCGTAACTATCTCCAAGGTACTCTAAAATCAAAATGACTGATCGTAACTGTCTTGAAAGTTCTTTAAAAATCAGTGTAACTGATCGAAACTATATCCAGTGTTTACTAAAAATCGGTATAATTGATGGAGGCAAAATCCATCTTTTACGACACTGACTTCCTCTTAATAGTCCTTCACAGATGTATGACGATGTAATCGCTACGGACACTGGGCCTCTTAACCCTTGATCTCGCCTATAGAGAATACGTAATTAGATCATTGCCGGGGCTCGGAAACCTTGTAATGTGAAGGGTAAGTCATCAAATCGCCAATTTTGCATTACAATACTAAATATCGTTAGTGGGGTCCAAGGTAATGACTTACTTGGTGATGACCAAAGAATGGGGGTCAATTTGTTTCCAATTGTTACATTAATTTTCAAAGTAGACATAATATATTCGAAATAATAATTCTAACTCGAAACTGTGAAAAACGATTCTGATATAGTTCGAAATCTAGACCTAGATGGCGTTGTATACAAAAATGAAACGTATTGTAGTATTTTAATTGTCGATATAACAATAGCAATAATTTATGGCCTAGTAAATACATATAATCAATGAAAATTACACAATGAATACTTGACGATGAAACTGGACAAAGTAACAAAACCTAAATGGGTACCTACATAGTCATAAAATAAATTTATTTATTCAAACAGTATTTCAATATGACCTTCAACGAATAGTTTTTCCTGCTTGTATAGATGGCGTTGGCATATAACAATTACATAATGTATCTCAAGATATATGTAATATGTCGCAAAATAGAAAATATGTAAAAGAAAACGTAAGTACATCTTTTTTCGATATCAATTGACGTCATAACCCAAATACCTGACATATCATTCTATGTCAGATTTCTATTATATTCAAAACTTTCATTAAAGTTAACATGCATGTTATACAAAAGGAACAAATTTACTTCCTATCTACTATGTATTTGTGTGGAGTGAATTATTTGTAATAAATATATTAATAAACAATAGCAAGCAATAAATCACTGAACACACTTTCCACATCATCGAAGACTAGCAAAACTTAATAATTATTGACTAAATTAACGTTGCATATCCAACTCACCCATAGGCAACTGGGGCACTGTCTCTCCGTGCGCCGTGGTTAGCTTTTTGCAGTAGTACACCGGTTTCATGTGCAATACGTCGATACCACTCCAACTCCCCGGCAGCACCGCTACCATTTCGGGGTACAATTCAACGTGAACCAGAACCGTTTTACCATCCAAATATTTCCTCTTCAGTTTCATATTTCTTATAACTTTCTCATCGCTCCATTCAACGCTACCTGTAGAACTTTTAAAATTCAACAAGATCTCCTCTGTCTTATTTCCATCTGGCAATCTGTCCTTGAGCTGGTAATACTTTGACGTATAATATATGTACTCTATCAGATGTTTCTTCCATTTATCAAGTCTCGATTCTAGATTATCATTGTTGTATGATTTATTCGTGCTTCGAATCTTGACTGCGAATACGTTTACTAGAGAGTCCTTTTCTCGCAGGAAGAGAACTTTATTGGATTCGACGCTTTTATATGTGATCGGATCCCTATAGATACACCAATAGTAGCCGTCTTCAGATTTAGGTGTCAATATAAAATTGTTATCTCCATCCGAATGAGCTTTTACTTTATTTGGAAATTTATAAGTAGCGTCTGTCCGGCAGTATAGATCCTCTGCTTTAATCATACGAGAAACATTCAAAACTAGCTTGTTTTCCCTGAAAAGATAAAGGCAACAGGAAAATTATATCAATATTTAAAATATATAATTGAGTAAACATCATGCATATTTCATCCATGTATATGATCACTACTGGACATAGAGCTCCTAATCAGTAGCGATGCTCCCGATCAGGGGCCTTAAGAGTTCAGCTGCATCCAGCCGTCGCCACGTCTTGGTGCATATCATTCACTTATAATAGATAAATTTGCGTAACTATCACAATATAGTACGATTCTAGAAACGACTTAATAGGCTCACCACCTATTCCATGGGACGTAAACGTAACTGGTGAAACGTGGAAGAGTACTACATTCCTCTGCCTACCAAGGTTCAAATCAGGTAACTTTATTTATATATGGAAATTTGAAGATGGCATTATTTTTGCAATAAACACTTGCTGCAGTTTTATGTCGGTTAAAAGTAGACTTATATCGCAAATTGATTACGAAAAGTACAGACATTCCACTCAGACTCAGATGAAATACAATCTGAGACGGGTCTTCTCTCAAAATAAAAAGTGTTAATGATTATAGCCTGCTATACTGGCTAAGTGCGCGTTGGCAACCTTTACACGCCCTAAAGAACATTGTCAAGAATTCCAAGGTTCTCGTGCGGTATTTTCCTTTACAGTTACAACAAATGACGTTTAATTTTAAAACGCTGCTTTTTAACAGAGAAATAAATAAAAACTTACGAATCGATCTTGAACTGTAAGCTGACGTTCGGAGGCTGGAACGTGCGTTCACAGATGACTTCGTAGAAAATGTAGGAAGAGTCGACTAACCGCCAGTCGATAGAGTCGTTGACACTAGTCAAAGCGCCGAATATATTGGAACCCTCCAAGGTTTTGAATTCCCATTCCGATTCAGGAATCTAGGCAATAAATTTTACACTATTAATTGTAAACATAACTGTAAATATTGACTGCCATGGTGGTCTAGTTATTACAGACACGACTGCTGATCGAGAGGCCTTGAGTTCGATCCCTCGATCGAGAACTATCGTTTTTTTTTCTTAAATTCCTAGTAGTAAGCTTAGAATCTTATATTGTGCCAAGTGTGTTGGAAAGAAATTTCCAGTACTTTCTAAACATCTATATATAATTCCTGTACTTTCTAAATATTTATATAACTGCCATGAAATTCCGCTTTGCGGTAAATATTAAGTAAAAGATAATTTGTAATGCTTATTTGAATAGCCTGACAAAACCTGGTAATATTCCTCAAAAGAGAGCTCACCTCAGCACGATCCCCAGATGCGTCGTATCTTAGCAAAGAATGATCTGGTGTCATGATAATACCCAAAGGTATTACCGTGTCTCGATGGTGAGTCTTTACTTTGCTGGAGTCTTTAGACAATAACTCATTAATATACCGCCATCCTCTATTCAACAACGATGATCCTCTTTTCCCGCACAGCTCCTGCGCCTGAGTCCAAGTCGCTCTAACGGGCATAGCTGTGTTCGATCCAGACTTACCTTTATCCGTAGTACCGGATAGAATACTCAAACAGGAAGGGACTGGAACAAGAAAGCTATACGAATCTTTTATATCTTTACACAGCTCTTCCATAATATCTTCGTCTTCATCTGTCATTACCCTGACCATGCAATATCTATAATGTTTCTCGTCACACCTAACTGCTGTGTAATTGCGGACTGGGTCTATTACAAGACACAAGTCTTCCTCCACTTCGAGGCTATTTGGTAATTCAACTCTGTAATCATAATTTAATTCGTAACCGTGATTTGTGAAGCTCATATCGACAAAGGGCCCGCCAGGATATGCAGTTTTGTATTGAGTCCACACGGCATTTGGTTCTCTATTTCGCAGTATCTTGTGAAGGTCTAAATGAAATTCGTTACGGGAACAACTTTTGTATAGATCGTGAAAGACTTCTGGTTCTTTTTTCCTGTAGCAGAGGTCTGGTTCTATAGGTGATCTCTCGAAACCGACCGGACAATAGCGAAGACCTGCACTCGGCGAAATGATCCATATTATTAATATTGTCACGGAGACCAAGCGGGCTATAGGCGACCAATATAGCCATTCCATCTGAAATATAAAAAAAACGCTATAAATCTATTGTATTTATTTTTTTACGTCAGATCCCTTACGGTTTAGAAAAAGAGCATCAAGCGTCAAATATTTGTATACGTGCAAACCCAACGTAATGTCTATATTCATCACCGTTTTATAAGCCGATTGCGAAGATTGAAAGAAAGAAAGAAATGAACAATTATAAATTAACGGTGACGTAACGTAACATCGCGCCTGTAATCTCCGAAGGGGTAGACAGAGGATTGTAATTTCACATTTCACCAGTTACGTTTAAGTTCCATGAAATAGATGGTAAGCCTATTGCCATACACCGGACACAGTTCAAGACTCCGAGTCACTACTAAAAATTCTAAATTAGAAAATCCAATAGCACCCGACCCGGGATTTGAACCGAGGACCTCCCGATTGGCAGTCACGCTTGCAGCCACTCCACAAACGAGAAAGTCAAATTTACGTGAATTGTGATTTTTTAAATAACAGTAATAAATGTTAAGTGGGTATATGTCGAGGCGGCAATATCTGCGATTTGTAACAAATCGATCCGATAAGCGGGAATGTCGTATCAGCACACAGGCACAAATTAGGCACAGTTATAATCATACAGGATACAAAAAAATCTGCGCTTTTGATTTCAGTTTGTCAATGGTGATTTCTACATTCTTCATCCCTTTTATTGTTCTAGTGCAGGACTGGTCTCTTAGTAACACTGCTGGTAAGCGGAACCCTCCCTGAAGTGCGGATGGTTTTCACCATCAACATTGGTAACCAACTCTTTAGTCATTGTTATCATTTCAATAATTTATTGTTGCCTAATCAACTTGTCAAAATGGCTAACATTGTCCTTTTTATCTATTCGGCGATACGGAGACGGGGCTCCTCTCAGAAGGAAAAGAATATCATCGTCTTACTACCGTAACCGACACGGGTTTCCTCTCAAAATGAAGGCCATAGTCTGCCACGCTGACCCAAAGCGGTTGGCAGACAAAATGTTACTATAAATTTATCCAACGAATTCATCCCTTTCGTAATGTACATGAAGAGTTATTGCGTCCACCATGACAAATACCTCCGCCCACTGACATACTGCATTTTTTTAGTAAAGTTGCCATAGGACTATATCACACATATACCATATCGTTATAGACGTCCATGAGGGTCTGTCATAACAGGTTACCACCACCCGTTTTGTTATGGGTACCATACCATACCCCTTACATGCCCCATGCATACCCCTTTATGGACTAGACAGAGAGCAGGGACTGCCAAATATATCTAACCTTACAAACCAAACGTACATCTACAATGTATCACTCAATTCATACACAATTATAAAATATGACTTAAATGTCAACATGTTTAACAAATTGAATAACAATTTTTATATTGCCTCATTGTTAGCTACATTCCAACTTAGGTTGTCTCCTAGAACAATTGGTTATGTATTGGGGACAGTACGAAAGGTATTCTTTTTGCGCCCACCTTCACAAACATACTGCTTGTAGTAACAGCCCACCTACGTATTACTGTGGCCGTAACCCACTTATGTAGCACTGTTTGTAGTAAGATGAAAAATTATATGTCCTATTTAATTAGTTTAGAGAGACTTAAAGTGCATAACTCTCAAAAATTAACTTGTCACCTCGCTATGATGTCTTAATAAGCTACAAACTGCATGAAAAGTATTTAATTAATTTTATTCATATAATTCGTTTCATATTATATTTTAAACATTCCGCGCTAAATTTTGGTATATCATCATCGTTATTGTCAACCCTTTAATCCTTCCTGTTTCAGCCATTGCCATACTGCCATACTGTACGCTATGCCGTACTGTTTATTGCCATATGTGCTACGCTGGAACAATGGGAGCTATATACTATTTTAAAGTTACCTAGTGCTATATTAAATATGTACAAGTTTTATATTTTATTTTATTGTTATAGCAAAGTGATGTGTAACTGCGACTTCTAATCGAGACGTTCGATCCCCAGTTCGAGTATTCTTAGATTTTTGCAACTTGAAATTCCTTGCACTAGCTCAGTGTGTGCTGTATGGCAACAGATTCATCTTCTATTCCGTAATGCAACGTATATTATAACTAGTGAGACGTATGAGGATACAAGCCTTATGTTATGTTAACAAAGTTATATACTGCTCTAAATACTAACGTTTACTGAACACATTGTTCACGCCGGCGCGACTCTATACCGAATCCCATCATTTTAAGCCACCATACAGTATTTGGCACTGCGTTGTTCCTACTTGCTTCTTCGTACACTTTCTAAGTCCCATCCGACGTTTTTCTTCCTGTAAATATGAAAACACATTATATTAAAAAAGAATTGGATTTGAAAAGCATTATTGCTACGATAATATTGACTCTCCCGTTTGTGCAGTAGTTAAAATAACGCGACTACTAAGCAGGGTCAAGTTTAATTCCCACTCAAGATAAATATGTATTTGTGTGATGAGCACAAGTATTTCGTCTCTGTGGACATGTACAAATATACATCTACATATATGTGTATACATATATACTTGGTTTACCAGTTATCAGGTTACCATAACACTGACTGCCTCCTTTGAGGCAGGCGTGGAAATGTCACAAAGATATTATTCGTTATTTGTAGTAACAATTGAAAAAAAAATATATTCAATCCTTAAAAATAGTGTTGTAACAAATTTATTGTGCAATTTGAACGATTTATATTTGTCATTCAATCGCCGTGAAAATTCACGCAACGGCCAAATCAGCCGAGTCCGCCATAATTGATGTTATGGCGTGATTTTTCGCCATCCATCTGACTAACGGCCCGTCTGCTGGCTCCATTAGTCGAATTGTCGGATGGCTGCTTCGTTCGCCAATTTAATTATTTATATATGCCACCTTGAAATGTGTCTTGATACAGCAACTTATTGTTTTATCACGAGGACGAATGAAAGCTGCGGATGTAATATGTGATATTAACGGTAACAGCAGTGTACTAAATACAGATTTTGTATATTGTACATATCAAATTAATATGTAAGAAATCAACTTAAGATATGCTTACAGATTCTTAAAATTACATATCTTGGTACAACTTATATACAGTGAACACCCCGGTACTCACGTATGTATGTCTACCGTGATGTAATTGTTATTGAAATAATTTGTTTCGATCTATAGTGAATGTTTGCCGATCTACGTGTATAGTTGAGGTAATAGCCGTGTGTATACGAGAAACGTCTGGTTCAATCCGTAGCTATTGAATCTGTCTCATAAGCCGGGGGTTGTGAGTACAATTCCCGTCTGAAGAGAATTTAAATCTCACTAACAATTCTATTCCTGCATTATTGGTATAAAATATTGCTGTATTAATATTCTATTATCGATATTAAATCTACACAAAACACACCCCGAGCACTCCTAGCATTGTATCAATCCAGACAATAAACAAACTAATCAATTCCTGGCTTTCGACTAGGGTGTACTATAATATACTATATTAATTTATTAATAGTTAATAAAGTAAAATAGTAAATTAATATAGTATATTAATATCAAATATATATAATAAACTTGACTCCCTCGAGGGATGTGCTTCCCCTGACTCACGCTCACACATTCTATGCGTCGTACCTCGCTATTACGTCATCGTAGTGAGGTGCCTAGATAATTTCTTCGAGTTATACAAACTACCGCACATCGGAACTTCGAAAAACGGTGTAAAGGTAACCGACAATAAAAACCAACTAACAGAGTAATTTTAAAAGCTTCGAGTAAAAACCACAAGTAATACTATTAAGCGTAGACCGCAGTCAATGAAACTCGCTTGAAAAATTTGCAACGTAAGGACTATAAGTTTCGTCGATCACAATACAATCGTTGAGACAGATTAAAAAAAATTGAATGATAAAGAATTAATACCCTGAATTTCCGTTTCATACCGGAAATAAGAATCTTATTATCAGTAACAGTATCAGTTTTATCTTTTGTTTTACAACAAATAGAATTGTTACGCATCAAATAATTTTGAGCCACAAGGTAAATGGCTGTGTTATCTCAAATGACTCACAATGAGTAACGCCGCTCGCTAAACCGGCGTCAGAAGCAAGACTATACAGCTGTAAGACAACATCATAGAAAAAGAATCGTCTTCGATAAAATCGATTTTTCTAGAAGAAATTATTTAGCAGTGACTCGGAGTCAGAATGTGTAACTATTCCGTGGTGGGACTTAAACGCAACGAGTGAAACGTGGGGATGTACTACATTATTTTGCCTGCCCCTCCAGGGATTACAAGCGTTAAGTTACGTTTAAATCAATTTTGTAACAGTCAAATTCCTTGTTTACTTTTCTTTAAACACGTTTGCTAAAACAGAATGTTTAAATATTTAAATAGTTATTGTTTAAATATTTTTAAATAATATTTAACTATTTATTTGTAACACTAACATTCATCTTCTGGTCGTTTGCTGGCCTAACATTTCTTATAATGTTCAAATAAATGCATTTTAATTATTACGCCTAAGAAGAAATTCTTTCGCGAGTACATACATAAGTAGTAAGTACAAACACTTTTATATAGTATGGACAAGTATTTGGCCCCAGTCGCACCTGATGAATAGTCTGTGGCCTATCGTGTCGTATGTAGGCCTGGTAGATGCCTATTCGCTTCGCAAAACCTTAGCTTACAGTCTGATATTAATTCTGAATTCACTTCTATAACAAATACAAAGCACACACATCACTTAATCCCATCAAAAGTACTCAATATTTCGTATCTAATCATATAAAAATAAGTGCTTTGTTTATACAGAAACATTCTATAGTTGTGCCGCTCGCACTTCAATTAGTTTTTGATGAAACATGTATATATTTAGAATCTCTGTAATATCCTTAAATTGTAATTAAACAGAAACGTAATTTTTTCGGTGTGATTTGTGCCAAGTAACCTATCATCAACATAGCTATCACCAGTATCAGATCATAGTATTTTAGAATGAGCAACATCGTGGCCTGTCCTCGACACATCACATCGCCCTCTGGTTATTTCTATTAAACAAAAAAGGAAAACTACTAGGGTAGACTGCCCAATATTAAGTGCCGTGGGTAATCGTATGTTGTTATTGAGCACAGCGTGGTATTCCCCACAAATAGCTTTACGACTCGTTACCGACGGAATTTGGCTGGCTTTTTTTCTATATCATCGCACAAATTGGCTTCGTGTAATGGAAATATTGTCTGTTGTGTACCTACATCCGATGATTACGTATATTTGTATGATTATACACAATTACATATATAACATGTAGCAATAAGTCACATTACGAATACATTATCTACTCGTATAAGAACCCGAATGAAAACCACTTTGTGATTTTGTGGTTAAGGTACATACGGATACATATATACACTTACATATATACTAGGGTTGTTACGGATGCAAAAATTTAGACATCCGCGGATGCAGATGCGGATGCGGATTATTAGAAGTTCACATCC
>DWME01006908.1:0-13131 GCA_018244795.1 Parelbella ahira ahira
TTTGTAAAATTAGAGGTGAGCGCCAATATTCGAACCGTAGTCTGCCGGAATCGAAGGATGAAATCTGAGCCATTACGATATCAGTGCTGTTTTTTATATTAAAGACTATTTAAAGTTAATTATTTGTTCATCATTGTCTTAATATGATAATATTTACCTAAAGTTTCCATTATCGCCTAAATCTCCCTTTATTAATAACAATGGAAAATAAATATTTAGGTACGAAGTTCTGACAACAACGTAATTTTTATCTTCCAAAGGGTGAACGTTTTTTACACGTTTCTGTGAACAAGCCACAAATTATATTACGATACTATAAAACAGTCTGTGAACAACATTCATGAATGGTAACTACTTATGTTAATGAACACAATGGTGCCATGTAATAAGTTAGCGTAAATAAGTTTCTTAATATTTACAATCTATTTAAAAACATCTATTATGTACACTGTGTTTGTTAAGCCGAAATTGGCTATTGTGGCTCTATGGCCTTAACTCTTTTCATAGTACGAGATCCATGTTCAGCAGTGGAACGATAAAAGGGTTAGGCTCTCGGATATAAAATGAGGTAGAGCCTCTGCGTATAATGATAAACATATAATAATTATATAGATGCTCATGTGGACAATTTTCTATATCCATATAAAAAAAGGTGTGCTCATCTCTTCTCTGTGCTTTGTATCTGTGCTCATTTCTTCTGATTGGAAACGGAACCTACAGTCCGCGGGCTCAGCAGTCTGGGTCACTGCAGCTTTTATGGCAATAATTTCTTCTCACTTCTCACAAAAATTCTGAATTTTGTAGCTGTACATCTATAGATGACTATATTAATTATGCAGATGTACGACCGGTAAGCGTCGAACTTGGAACTTCGCATTTACTTTCTCGACATCCCAGCACGACAACCCTTTTACCAAATGAAATCGCAAAATACATATCTCGGTTTTTTTAGAAGTATTTTTTTCACTAATCTAAATTAGAATATGATAGACGATTATTATGAGAACAATTTAGTAATTTACGTATATGTACATAAATAATTAATTAAGATAAAATTATGCGTAATTGATGAATACTGTCTAATCCTTCCAACAGAAATAATTCATCGTATATATTACAATATCCAATTAAAAATAATAATTTTCAGTGTTAATTACAGTATATGACGTGTAGTAAGAAACCTAACAAAATTTATTACCAGTTGCAAAAATTGCTTAGAACATTGCATGGATGTACGTGAGCAAGTTCGATTTGGTAATAATATTGCATTGAACAAATGGATTCTGAGGTTCATTGTGGCACTGTACTAATAGGTCGTACGGTGAATGCCGCGCTGATCACGCGGTGGAAAATGACTCTTAAGCCTCCTGACTCATTGGAACGATATATCTGGGGTTTATCATTTGAGGTTTTACCAGAGAACCGTGACATGAGATTCTTTAAGAAAAGCGCAAAGAGAGCTTTCCTTCAAAGCCGGGAACACATTGGGCGTTCTTCGGATGTCGCAAATCTCCATAGGCAGCGGTGACCACTTAATATGAGGTGGTTCGTCTGTCTGATTGCTGTGCTCAAAATATTGGACAAACAAGCAGACACTATGAAACTTCTTACTTTGGTAATATAAATTTGACTAATTTTAGAGATTTCAGAGTAACATAATCAACATTAAATTATAACAATGACGAATACTACAAACAAAAAGTTAAAAAGCAAACAATAAAAGTATAAATACCGAAGCTAATTTACACGATGATTTAATAGATTTAATGAACACGGTTTCAACACCGATTCGAATATTAGTCTAATGTGGGCACAGCCTAACATAGTTTATTGAGGCGTGTACGTTCGCAGGCTAAAGGCTATTCTCCATTTTTAGAAGATTTCAGATAATGATACACAGTGGAACACAAGCGTACATTACTGGGGTCGTGTTCGATACGAAAGATTACATTTAGCGCGGCAGGATTTACCGCTAGCCGATGTAAACTGCATAAGGTTTGTTGTTGTGGGTGTATAATGAATGTTTAACTTTGTGGTGGTACTGTACATATTAATTATATTGAACTATACTGTCCTAATACGTACAACCGGTACATTTCAATTCTCTTAATTATACATAAATGCAATATAATTCTTACGCTGCATAAGGTATGAATCTGGGCGTGAACCATTGTTATTTTGAAGGATACTTTTAATCTATAGTATTTATATGCAAGATTACAATAATGTCCACCCATATATTTGGATTCCAAAATATTGTAACTAAACTCGTTCGCCTATCAGTCCGATTGAGACAAATATTTCGACGTATCTTTTAAGTAAAATTTTGTGTTTTAGAATAATTCGTGCGATAACGTTAATGTCCCTAAAAACATTGGCGCTCACAAACATTTCTACATTTGAATCTTCTAAGAAGTCAGAAAAGCCTCTTTCACACGACCTTTTCAGTACAATGTGGGAATACGTGGAACAAAATTATATATAGATAATTTAAATTGGACGAAAGTTCTCTTCATAGTGTACCTGTATTGTGAGTTCTCCTGGATATTTGAATATGAGTATATTTATACTTGATTGATAGATTTCACCTATAACGCAACATCACGCTTGTAATCCCCGAAGGTGTAGGTAGAGAAGTGTAGTACACTCTCACGTTTCTCCATCCACGTTTTACGTCTCATGGAATAGTTGGTGCGTCTATTGCCATAAACCGGGTACAATTCTAGACTCCGAACAACTTCTAGAAATTTCCACCAAAAAATTCAAGATATGAAAAGTACCCGACATGGGATTCGAACGCAGGACCTCTCGAACAACAGTGGCGCTAAGCAAACGACGACCAACGAGGCAATCAAGTGTTAGATATACATATATTAATTATTTATATGTAAATGTATATGTTTCGTCTCAACCTCACTGGCACACAACATATATGTATAATAGACGAGGCATTGCTTAGATATGCTTCGATTTACTTTAAATGAAATAAAAAAAAAGGAACAACGTGAATGTATAAATATTTAGTGTTACTATCCAATAATGAAATCGACAGACCTAACCCGCACGCATATTAACATAAAACCTCGTACGCACAGACTAAAGATATTTACATTTTTACGTGTGAAACTAACTTTACCGTTTCACGGAGGATGCATGTAATTACACTAATTTGCGTTACCCGGTGTTTTCGTAGCTAAGGAGTTGTTTAAAACAAGGTTAATCATACAAGCGTGTATCGTACCCGCTGTATGATTTCTACAAACTAACAAGGCTGACGGCTTCATTGTTTTAGCTCGAAACGTTTTAAGAAACTCATATTTAGTACTTTATACACGCGAACACACAAATTACACAGATATAGAGATGGTTACCACGTAATTTATAGTAAGATATGATGGTAACAAGGCGTCTAAACAACTAAATTATTATTATTATGTTTTCACGCCAGGTTTCTTATGGGGTATGCACGGAGCACAAAGTGCCAAATATCTCTATCTGGACAGACCTGAAGCGCTTCTTCTAAATTTACTCTCTATACGCATCAGCGATTTATTTTATATTATTAAAGATTTATTTCATTCGGGCGGCTGTTAACGTGTTTAAAAATGTATCATTTTTACTGCTATTTTTAAATATTACGTTAATATAACCTAATGTATTAGAATGATAAAGTGCCATGTTACATACTCATAAAACGTAATGACATAAGATATAAATAATAACTTAATGGAGATAAAGCGTTGCGTGCATTCTATTTGATGGAACATGAACCGGCAATTGTCTTATAAGTGCATCTTTCAGCTCAGATAGTTAATCAGTGAAAGTGCCTATAAATAATTTTTCTTATAATGTACAGCTATATTAAATCATGACTCATAACAGTTTGGAAATTTTAAACAAAGTCTGTGTAGTCTGAAATTGAAAAAAAATAAATTATGCGGAGTTTAATCTTTTGTTGGAAAGTAAAAAATGTTAAAAAATTTACAAAGGTAGTATAATAAGCATAGAGTCATGGAGTAATCAAATATAGAATTGAGTTTGAGAAGTACATAACCGTAGTTTTAGAAGTATCCGGCGGAAATCTTTAGTCTCCGCCTATCCTGCAGGAAATAATCGTGACAATATGCACGTATGTACCTACATATGTATACAGATTGACTATACCTATCAATCACAATAATGAATGACCGATAAATGTGAAATTAATATCCGTGACGACAATAACAATTAATTCTTACTGTTTTTACTTAATGTTTTCTAAGACTGTTAATGATTGGAACTATTCATTCAATTGTGCCACAGTTGCAAAATGGCGCGTGCCTACCGATTAGTTACGCTATTTATTAAACTTTTTCATGTTATCATATAACCTTGCACCAATTAATAATAGGGCTTTCTAATAAGTCGAAATCGATTTTTTCGCGTCGTTAAACGATTTGCCACTTTCCAAACCGAACGTACCACGAAATGTTTCGAAAAATCTATTAACAGTTGCACGTGTGGCAGTTTAACGTGTGATAAGAAAGCTTTTTGTTCTATTTTGTTATTATATTTTTAATTCGCGACGGGAGTAATAGTTATACCATATAAAAACATGTAACATCACGCCTGTAGTCCCCGAAGGAGTAAGCAAAGGAGTATAGAACACTCCTAGGTTTCACTAGTTACGTTTACGTTCCAATATGATTTCTGTTCAGGTGGTGAGCCTATTGGCATACACAGGACAGTCAGGTATACAGTGTAATGGTATAATACATACATACATACTTTTGTTAAATATTTTTCGTCTAGTAATAATACAGTTATTGCAAGTCGCGTAGTACGAGTTCCAGTTCAGTGGAGTGACGATATACGCCAGTGTCTGGGAGTAGATAGAACGAAGGAAAGGATACGGATGATGATAATAATTATCATGATAATGAATATAATTATAAAGAATTGTAATTACATTTTGATTCACGCTGCCAAGGGATTGTGGTTTAAAAGCAGGTATAAATAATAATAGTTACACAAAGTGTATGAATGGTGTTGTTTGATAAGCACGCCTCCCTGACGTGAGATATTAGACATGGTATATAGACAAAGGCAATTTTGTAATAATAATTCACATAATCACATCCTTGGGACGTTTCCCAACCTCCCATAAGTAATTGTTTCGTGACGTCTTCACTGCCAATAGAACCAGCAACATCGACAAACCGTGCAGCGTTTGAAGGCTTCATAATTTAGAGGATGAAAATGTACAGGTGAAACAACGTTAAATATTTAATAGACTTTTCAATAATGTACCATATTACTTTTCGTATTTTAGACTTACTTATAGGTCTATTATTCAGTATGTTGCTAGAAAGGGATAGATAGAGATGATAATTTTGAATTATAGTACATTAAGTATTGAAAGCAGTGTTTAATTGTACTCGGATCGTGTGTCATGCGTTTTATAATTATGACTGTAAACCTGGTATTGTAAAACAGGTTATATTACATATCAATTGCAACATGGAAGAGTCATTAAGTCGAAAACCCAAGAGGTGATTCCACGTAGTCTGAATAGCTGGACACAGAGCTAAGTAAAATATAAGGTCTGTTGTATTGTGCCTGTTCCTGTAGTTCGGGGCCAAATTACCAGCTATAGTATCTCATCTTGTAGTACGAGGCGACCAAAAGAGGTTGCAGGGATGACGAACGGCTAGAGTAGAGACTTGACTAGTCCAGCTAGCGATCCTGGGAAGTAGGACGGTATGTATGGCCGCATATCATTGTTAGAACCTTAAAGTGTGAGATGAAGTCTGTGTCCTACAGCTCTAGGGTCCATTGCGACCAAGCCCTAAGTGCGGTTCGTCTGAGATTCTGCAGTATTTCTATTAACGTAGAGGAAGGAAATTAAATGAGTTTTAGTTCCAAACAAATACCATTTAATCCTTCTAGGGCTGCATCATACAATTTCTAGAAAATTCTTCCCTCCCCAGTTACAAAACAAGAAAAGTAAAGAAATCTTAAAATTTCCGTGTTTTATTTAGTCAATACCAAAATAATCTATTTATTTGTTTAAAAACATTATACGTCTATGTAATACGTCAACATGTTAACAAGACGTAGGTGTTAAAATATCGTTGTCTACAGTAAAAGTGTGGTCTTGGCCTTGACCAGAGCAAACAATGGTTTTGACCGGCAGTCGTGTGCGTACGACCGAGGGAAGATTCATGCTAGACTGGGCCAAGAGGCCTATCCGGACTTCAGGTATTGTGTACGCAGTGGCTATTAAAAATCTAAAAAACGTCAGTAGGTACGGTGTAATGTTGTAAGTGGTTGAAATAAGATTAAAAATATGATGTTTCGGTGCCTAATATGCTTTCCTTTTCAAGTCTTTTGTTAATTTTTTGCATTGTTCACTGTGTGCCTTTATTAAATCTATTTCTTGAATTTTGTTTAATCTACTGTAGAGTATTCAATTATTATTATTATTATATAGCGTTGCCTGCAAAGTTTCTTATGGGATAGGCAAATTCGTACTACTAAACCCGTGGTTTGAAAAGAATATGCATTGAAAGTATTGATTGAAATTTTTCTTAACAATTATTAGTATTGTGTAATTTACAAAGACAGAGACACTTGGGCACACTTTACTCTCTGCCTACCACGTAACAACCCTGGCTGGACAATATGATAATATTAATAAATGTAACTGAACAATTATGCATAAAATTATAATATTTAGTAAGTCACAGCAACAATGATCGATGTATGTATATTGGAGTGTTTGTATGAACGCATAACCTTGACCGCAGAGGAACAATGGGTGGTACAGAGATGGTGCACTCACTCGCTGTGGGAACTTGTTCTTTGTTGATCATTATTTGGCACGCATTAATGTGTGCGTTTCTAGGTCTCCGTAAAGAACGTACCGTTTATTGTTAACTGCTTAATTCAATTAATTGGTAAACATGTAAGTGATTTGTATTTAGCAATCACCGAACATGATTGTCGTTTGACAAATTACAGGCGTGATCCATGTTTTGAGCCCTCAATCAAACAAAATCATCAACCTGTTTATCATCACTGTATTCAATACAGGTTGTCAGGTAATCCAAGAAAGAGAGTGATCAAGGCCATGGTCTGTCACTTTGATCAACTGCGGGTTGGCAGACTGCACAAGCCTTAGAGGAAATTACAAAGGCTACGTCATAGAAGTACCTACTGTTATTATAATAACATTATTTTTTCTTCTGTTATTGTTATTATACTAATCAATACTGCTATTATTATTATTTGTAATATGAATGTTATTTATTAACTAACAAATATAAATGTCATATATGTAATTAAGGTCTCTGGTAATGCCAGAGGAGTATGAAGTAATTCAATAAATTAATTTAAAAAAAGTTATAAGAAACGCGTCAGTTGTGGAAGAGTAGAGATATTTGGCACTCCGTGCTACCTCGTGACGTGCAATGACGAAATAACAATAAAGAACGGTAAACTATGGGTTTCCTCACATCGCTTTCCTTTACGGTTTCAGTAAATTAGATTTCATTTAAATAGAGAACGGCGCGCCAGAATTGGAACCTATAATCTCCGGAAAGGCAAACGGAATACTAAAGTTCGAAGCTATCATGGTTACCGATATACTTTCTTCGTGACTATGACGGCCATTATTGGGACCCCCTACCCGATCCTTCCGAAACGAACAGAATGTAATTATGGGAACAATATTCCTAATCTCGTAGGAATTAAGATAAAAAAGTATTGTTACATAAAATGCAATTAAGACAAATATATATTTCTATATATACACATATTTATAACTCGTAGCAAAATGGCTAGCGGCAATGTATAATATTATTTATAACGGCATTTTCAGTTTTTGTTTGTCCGACCGACATGCGGATCTATGACGGCGTGACCGTGCTTCTTGTAAACGTATTGAAATATCGCTGTAGACAGATCGTGGGTCCCGTTGTGTTAGCAACAGTCCGTGCAAGCCGTGATGACATTAAAGTCGAAAACGGTAGTTATTTCGAGCTGGTCTTGCTCAAGAGTTGGGGCGGTAAATTTAACTCAAAGTGTAAACTATGAAAAAAATGTCACGTGCCTATAATCGATAAAGGAGTAGGCATAATAGTGTAGTTCAGTCCCTCGTTTATAGGTGTAAGGTATATCAGTATTATAATTGCAATTGTCTTGCCAAGATTAGGGGGCAGGTATATAATATTGATATTTTTAAGCCGGCGTGCGTGTATGAAGACAGTGACGAGTGTACAGAAGTACGTCACGTCTGTAACGATAAATATGTTTAGAAATTAATACACTCTGCCTACCCTGTAAGTTTATGGAAATGAAGTAATCAATAAGATTTCAATCTACCTATAGAAAAATGTGATAATTTGAAACAGGAAAAAGATATGTGGTTAAAGAACCTAATTATAAGGAAATACAATATGTGTATTCTTACGTTTATTTATAGTTTTGTGTGAAGAAAGAAGCAAAGATCGGACAGGCACTAATCTTAAGTAGCTGCTACCGTCCATAAAGATCTACGACCGATTTAGAACAGAACATTTTTGTTTCAACATAATTATATTCTATTACACATCAATGTTCATTGAAGAGTTTGGTTACGTGACTAATATGTATTCAATAGTTAACCCGCAATGTATATTTATCATCAAGTTTACCACAATATGTTTGAAGTCAGATTATCATTAGTCATCAATAGACACACTGCGTACCGTCGTATATCGCACTAATGTTTGTTTAAATAGATGTTGGCCTACTCTTCATCATGATACCGCTATTTATTGAAGATGTGGTTAAGTAATATTAAAAGATATATTAAAATTTCTATGAAGCCATAGAAATTTTAATGTTTTAAATATTTTATTACACAATATTTGAATGTATAGTTTCAGTTGGAATAATTTATTTATATTATAGTATATAAGTGCTAGCGTCACAATCAATATTTATACGTAGGTTTGTTAGTATGACCATCTGAATTATGTTGGATAGTCGAGTAGTCTCTAAAACGCTCCTTTTAGTTACCTAAAACATGTTATTATGTTTTTAAGGTGACATTGATTATCAAATAAAGATAGTGTTGAAAACATTGTGTTAAAAGTTTTTGCTTATTTTTTACTAAGACAAGATTTAAAAAAAAATTCGAGGTCTACGAATTTATTGAAATCTTTGCGGATTTTTTTTTCAAACCACCGCGTATTTGTAGCCGAGTAAAATACATAATATGTACATAATCCTTCACACTGTGGGAGGGTCACAGGTTCCAATAGTGGAACAATAAGAGTTTATAACGATGATAATGATGATGCACTTTCAAAATTGGATACTAAATAATTTTGAGAAAGTTTCAATGGAGCGATTCTAAGCATATTTACGAGTATATTCGATTTGTATGATGTATTAGAGCGTATATGGCGCCCCTGCGGTTTAGCGGTTTGCGTACAGTTAGGTAGTCGATCTCAGTATACTGTATGTAATATTTCTTAGCTAAACAATGACTCAGAGTACGGTATGATTTGCCTGGCCCGCGATCATTGACTCGATGGAGTTTATTGCACTCATCAGTAAATAAATACACCTTTTTAGTTTGTTGTTCCACATATTCGTTTTTATAATACCACCTGTATAGATCTTTTGAAGTTGCTTCATCTTAAGTTTTAATAAGCATTCACCGCGCTAAAAATATAAATTAAGGTCTTGTACTGTCTAATTGCTGCTTTCGGCAGCTGATTGAATTGAATTTAAATATGGCATAACAATAACATGGAATTCTAAACTTAAATTAATTTTTTTTCAAGGACAAGTCACGAAAAGAACTATAAGACTTTTTTGATAATGCAATATTTAAGTTATTATTTTAAAAACAATTAATTTTTTGACAAAAATTGCTGTAGGTATGTAAATATGGATTGAAATGGTTAATTTGATATTCGAAAGTGAAACGCAAATTCAGTTCTGCGGAAACTTACAAAATGATCTAGGTAGGTATGTATATTTATATAGACCTAATACTAAAAAATGTATAGAATAATATTAGTTCCGTGGCTGATTCGGGAAGTTTAGTCATATGAACCGATTTAATATTATAAACATACAAAAAAAAGACGCTGGAGACGATTTACAAAATGTATTATAGAAAAACTAAATTTAAGTAAAGTTGTTTCTAAATGAATATATCCGATTTTAATATAGCACCAAGCAAATATGCTTTTCATAATTTGCAGCAAATCAGTAAAATAAGAACTACAGAGATTATTTTAACGAGAGATTAACCTTGAAAACTGCCGAGAGAATTCGTAAAAGACTAGTACAATTATTGATTTTATGTCGGTTAATAAACGTAACTGAAGACGACGATGGTGATGATGATGACAATAGTTTAAGTAAATAATTCAAAAGCGACGATAACATTGCCTATTAATTCACAATAGAAGTTTTAATATGGAATTGAAGTTGGAACAAAAAATTACACTTATGAAGTAATTGTCTCGTGTCGAAACAATGTTGGGTCTCAGTTCGGTTTTCTTAACATTACAAGCTTGTTTCTGTCGTACAATTTTTTAAGCAACTGATTTGCAAAACATTTATTGTATTCCACGAATGTTATCGCAATATTAATTTATTTTTTGTTCTACCTTAACAGTGTGATTGGACACTGTAGGGTTTTTTCTCACTGCGAAATTCTAATTTATATCTATCGTTTACTACCTATTGGTGTATTATTAAATAAAGGCTTAGTAAACCTTTAATTTATTATATCATAAATGATTAGTGATATAAACTAAACTAAATAAACTAAACTAAATAAACCAGTGATTAAAAAGTCAAAAATTATTTTGATAGCGAAAGTGAACTTAATATTCTTTTTCCATAATTCATGAAACCGAAAAAAATATAACCATAAAAATATATTATAATTTTATAAGTCATATTAGTGTATAAATATCATAAAACAGAAAAGCATTTTCAAAACATTTAAACTTTAATATATTTAGTAGACTTGCAACACTGCGCTCAATATTGCGTAAAAAATTACCATTGAACGCGTGATTAACATCCCGAGAGCGCACAAGCCTCTTGGTTTACACACAAATTACTTTATTATTATATGCACTTACAGCGATGTTACCAACGACACCGGAAACACGTGTACTTGGCAACAATACAACACATAATCGTTGTTACGTCGTGCACTTGTGTGAATCTTTAAAAATACTGACTCTGAAAAATTTGTGTCAATGAAAAAGTATAACAGATGACTGAGTCATTGAAAAAGTATTTATGCCTGTTTCGCTTAAGGCTATCTTGTTGGTCTAGTGGTTGCAAGCGTGCTCGCTAAGCAAGAGGTAGGTACTAGGTTCAATCCCCGGAGGGAACACAAGCAGGTATAATCAGGGTCGGTATTTTAAGTTCTAACTTAAAATACCTAGTTCTAGCTGGGATTCTGCTCGAGTAGAAAATCGTCTATATATTAGCGCTTGAGGTACCAGTTAGCGGGTTATATTAAGTGCACTTATCGTAAAATCGATAAAGAATCTTTTTTCATCATCATCTTTATCAGCCTACTCCCGTCCACTGCTGGATATAGGTCTAATGGCACGCCACTAAGCTCGAATTTTGAATTGTTTTTTACATAAACAGAAGAGATCCATTGTTACATTAAGTTTTTGTAAATTCCCTTCCAGTTCCACCGGAGTTGCGAGAATTGGAGATTTATAATTAGAGTCGCGTGTTGCACAAGCGCATTGTCACGACGAGTCCCGCCTCGACCGCATCTAGCTGTGCAGCTTCATTATACGAGTAGCACCGATTGGCAATGCACTTTTAGTGTTACAGCATTTGTCACTTTAACGCCTTTGTCTCTTTCGTCTTTGTTGACGGCACTGCAGGCAAGAATTGCATGTGAAGACAAAGTGATTTGAACAGAAATAAAATGGTTTTGTTATGGCTTTTTTGAGAACTGTTGAGGAAATTTTTGAGCTGGGTATTGGAAATTGTAGATTAGAGGTGACGGTGTTATTGTATAATAAACGCGTCTTTAAATTGATGTACGTATATATTGTCATTTAAAGATGAAAATGCTTTATTAAATAAGTATCTACCGTTGTCCATAGATATCTATGAACAATAAACTATGTTTAAATCTATTTAAAAATTTTTTTTTATGAAATTGTGCAATCAAAGCTAAGTGCTATTCAAACTCATCGACAATTCAACCATTGTGTAGTTCCTGTGACCCTGAATACAACTATGAGTAAAGTAGATAAAAAGACGCATCTAATGAGTCTGTCTGGATGAAGACCTACAGATACCTTGGCTCCCAATCACCAAACTATCTGCGTTATCTCATAATGTCGCAGTGTTAACTAAATTAAGAATTCGATTATAAGATTCGATTTTCGTGTAATTAAGATCAATTAAAAAAAGGCTATCCATTCATCCTTATTTGTAATTGTTAATTTAAAAAAACTGACTGAACACAAATAACACTATGACTGAACACAAATATAAAAAATTTAAAAAATATATTATTTATGAATACGTTTAAAAACCTATGCTAAGTCTTTTATTAAGGAAAATATTCTATTACGCGATTCAACGAAGAACAAGACGATATATAACATAGAACGCATTATTAATGTAATATGCTATTTAATATCTGATTAATGTCTTGATAAAGCGACCCATTATTGTTTTAATTGCTGTATTCTAATTAATGTGAAGGTAATCCAGGCTCGATTCACACTTGGCGCGTGATCAGCAATGGTAATAAAATATATTTTTCATTACTATGAATTTCTAGTGCGAAGCTTCTTACCGAAGTTTACCTAACGTGATTTACATAGATGTTGCAAGGAAAAGTAAATATTCATGTTATATTTGCACAATACGATGTTATTTTTTTATTCCAATAACAATAGTTATCACATGTGGAATTAGAAAGCGATATTCTAAATTTGTATTTTTAAATGTTGGTAAAAATTATTGTATAATTAGTGTGTGCCTGATACTTTAAGGGGTTAGCAGATAAGATTGATTACCAACAATAACTTAATAAAGATGGGTGCTAACAAAACATTTTTATATTAATAATAAGACGATACACTAATCCTA
>DWME01006909.1:0-13130 GCA_018244795.1 Parelbella ahira ahira
TCTATGATAAGGACGAGTATTTGTTATGTGATAAAAATAATTAATTTGATTATGTAAAATACGCGTGTGTGTGTGTGGGTGTGTGTGTGCGTGCGTACATGTGTGCGTGTGTGTGTGTGCACGAGCGTGAGTGTGTGCGCGCGTGTTGTTATTTCTTTAATACATACTTTATTGTTACCCATAGCCGTAGACTCCCCTTTTTCTAGATCGGATAGCTGTCAACGAATTGCCTGAAATATAACTGATATTTCTAGTACTTAATTACATGACATTGATTATGCTATCGAATTGGAACGTCTGTTTTGATACATATAGTCTAAATTGTAATTATAATAAATAAATAAAATTACACGGCGTAGCAAACATGCTAATAAATAGAACTACACCTTGTAAAATGTCTCGATGTTTCAGGTAATATCCGCACAGAAAAACTGTTAAACGTCCAATGTGGAGTGATGGAGATGTCTATACTAATGATGAGGTACTCTGGACTGCCCATTAGTGCTCCGGTAATGAGTCTTGCGCTACAAATTGGACTGGAATTCTCATGCGGCGAAACCAATGTTCAACCGATAAGGTGAATTCGATTTTGCGTTGAACTCATACAGCAACAACCATTTAATAACCCACACTGCATTTGCTGTTAATCCCGTACTTATTTTTCAGTAGTTCTAATCGCGTGTTTTGAATGTAACTGTTGCTTGTTTGGTAGTAAGCATTGTTTCAACATCAAGGGCTCTGAGAAAGACTGTGTTATAATAATCAGACAGCTGTTAAACAGTATATATCTATATATGTAAATGTTGCTGTATATTTATGTTATAATTTCTTTTTCGCCCAGGCAGAACAAATTCTTGTGCTGTCTACTTATGTCAGACATGCGTAATATTTTCTAATAATTGTAAATTCTAATAAAATTTATTTAGTATTACAGCAAACATATAAGTACACCTAACGGTGTATAAGCTGCAGTGGTTAGATAAGTTTGTTGTAGTTATTTGCCTCTACGGAATACTGTGGAATAAACTTATTCTGTAGGAGCGACGGCGTTCGTGCTTCTGCGTGTGTGCATGCGTGTATAAATGTGCGTGGATGAGTGTTCAAGTGTGTTCTGCGAGTACGTGTCAGTGTGTGTTAGGGAACAACGGTTACAAAACAACTGGTGAACCGTGGCAGTGCGCTGTACTCCTCTGCTTACCCATTCGGTCTTTACAGGAGTGCTGTTACGTTTAGACTAAGTAATAATTCTATAATCTTACCAGTTGATATTAACAAAGAAACAAGTTAAGTAAAGTTCAGTAGAAGTTTAAACGTCGCCAGATACACATCTCAACAACAATATTCATATTGTGTTAAGTTTGAAAACTTACGAGGTACCGTCAGCAAACAACACCCCATTGTTGTAGTTCTTGAAATTAATGTCTGTTTTATACTAATGAGCTCACTTGTTTTCGTCTTACTCACGAATAAAATATAATACAGACTGATTATAATTTGTAAGCACAGTGTATTTGGACCTTAATGTATAATGATACCTCAAATTAATTTACGATACACCCGCTGAGTACTTATTTGTGTATAAGGTTTTAAGAAACCTTTATTGCCAATCGGCGCTGTCTTTATCTTCATTTTGTGTATAATACAGGTTCATATTAAAAGGAAGTCATATTATAATGGTTCTTAGTGAGGTCAGCAATCTGTTTTAAACGACGAAATAATTGTTAAAAACCTATTATTATACGAATGTACAAAAAGTAAACCTGGTTAAAATGTTGACAGTAATGGATATTACATATTCACATGGTCATGCATTAAACATCACTACTGCAAATATCTTTCGTGCGTATGCATTTCCATGTGTCATATACGAGTACTTACACAGCACGTATTAAATGTATTACTTAGTATTTTCATTTTACATCCAATAAATTAGTGCTCAACTCGACCTCCGTGGATTTGGTCCTTTATCACAGCTGCCTTACCCCTGTAAACGGTTACGGTTACAATAGGGTCAGATTTTACGACTAATTCAGTCCGCCCTGGCAAACACCAGCCGAAACGAGCGAACACCGATCTTTTAATATAACGACAATATTGGGATTTTGTATTGTTGTTTTTATAAGTTAAACGTGTTTTTCATGGTTTTTTGCAGATTGATTATTATGTCGTCACATTCCCTTATTGGGTAGGCAGAGAGCACTAAATTGCATATTATACGTATCTGTATCCTTGCAGACCTCATGTGCATCATCTAAATTTATGATTCTCTTTATATACAGGTAAGTTACGAATCGTATTTCTTAAAGACTTAGTTGAAAGATGTCTTTATTAATTGATCTTGTTAATTCTTTCTGCCTGTTTCAGCCCCTTGATAGACATAGCCCTTCTCAGAAGGAGCGTTTGCGCATAATTCCCAGGATAGGCATGTGGGTTTGCGATCATTTAAAACTTTAACTTATGGTTTTTTTATTTAGGTTGTTTTGAGTTACTTTGGTTAAATGTGGTTTTGTTTGTTTTTTTTATTAGGAATTCTTTTTTATACAAAATGAAAAACCTCAAAATCCATATTTATTTGCTGTAACTGTAAAATTTGCAGTAAGTTTAAATGGAGCTGCCATCGCATTTGTTTATTTGAAGCTCGTATCGTTTAATTTACTTTAACTGTACGGGTTCTTAGAAATTTAATTTGCATACTAGTTTACTGAAACCATCGTTTGGCACGAAGCCACACTAATTGGAGATAGTTCCATTTACAGTATCATCAGCGAAACAGCACATGTTAATGACAGAATAAAAGTTAGTGATAATGTTGAAATGTTATTAATTCATGAATTAATGAACTAAGTATTAAACTGAATTACAAACACTAGTC
The DNA here is from genome assembly GCA_018244795.1 of Parelbella ahira ahira. Taxonomy (NCBI): domain Eukaryota; kingdom Metazoa; phylum Arthropoda; class Insecta; order Lepidoptera; family Hesperiidae; genus Parelbella; species Parelbella ahira. Next base: position 2,873 of record DWME01006909.1, read on the forward strand.
ACAAACAACGCAGATTACTACCTACTATGCCGCACTAAACACAAATCTCTTCTTATAAGTGACATACTGTTTAGAGTCCATTACTTCACTTTGTTGCTTTGAAGACGCGAATAAGTCAAGAGTTGTTTTATCACTAACGTCTCTACTACCATTCCGAAACAGGATAGAAGTTTTAGATTACAAATAATCCGTTAATCACAGGAGATATGAACTTCTGAGGATCAGACAGATTTAAATGTTAGGATGTGATTCCCATAGGAAACATTGTGTGATAAAATACTGCGTTTTCTATAGTTGACCAAGACCATTTGAATGTATAAAATAACACTATTTTCATACTAGTTAAAACCGAAAATCCAATCGGAAATCTTGAAAAGAAATAAAATTTACCAGTGAATAATATCATGAAACCTTTCTCTTGGCAAGAAGCCAAAGCAGTGGTGCAGATAACCCACAATACCAAGACAGTATAGTAAATTAAGCTGCAAGTGTGAGAGAAAATGGAATACGGGAACTTCAACGTACATGAAATTTTCTTAGTTATAGACTATTATGGCGTACTTGTTTCATATTTAAAGTTCTTATTTCGTTTGAAAATATCTCGCTCTCCACCTTTTTATCATTATGCTATTGGAACAAGGGTCCTCTCAGAATTATAGGGTATAGAGTGGTAGACTCCACAGTCTACCACGCTGGTCATGTGTAGGTTGGCAGATTTCACACGCCTTAGTTAGATTGTGCCAGACCTCAGGGCATAGGACCCTTCAGAAGTTACTTCTGAGTTATTTGGAAAAGGTGAGAGAGAATCTAAGCATTCTTCAAAGCTTACGTCTAACCAGTTGTTAAACAAAATAGTACCGACTGGACATAATATTTCAAATGAATATCTGAATTGCTTGTTCTGTAATTTAATTATTAAAAAGACGGAGTTACAAAATAATGGGCATATCCACCCCAGTTTTGTAACGGATACTTTAATGTCGAGCTATATAATATTTTAATTTATCTAGATCATTTCTTATCCTAAAAAATACTTCAGATTTAGGGAATATTTTAGTTTTTATAGAAAAGATTAATTTTCTCTCCAATTTCCAATTACTAGAGATATTCTTACGAAACAAAGCCTTAATAATAATGTCTTTACCGAAAATAATCGGTTCAAACATATTTGGTTAGAGTTGTTCAACACTTTGTTTATAATGCCGACAATATTATCGAAAATACTTTTAAGAAACAAATAGCAGCGTTTATTAAAAAGATACTAATTATTGTACTGATATTCAGAAAGGTGGAAATTATTCAATCTGCATGCTTAACAGGAAACGAAATGAAATGATTCCACTTAAACAAGTGATGCGATTTTCTTTGTACATTTGAATAAAGTTGAACTCGAAACAAAAAGTTTCGCTTCAACGACATTAACTCTTACCGTTCACAGCTTTAGAGCTCAAAATTTGCTTGCGGAGATTCATTCGAGAACACTCCATGGTTCTGTTAAAACAAAACGGTCCAAATCTGAACAAGCTTTGAAAGGAATTCACGAGTGGACCGAACAACATTTACACTTTTATAGCGTTGTTTTCAAATTTTAAACGAATGTTGTTTCTCTGTCATTCGCATTTGTTTTCAATGTGTTACACATTAATACAAATACACTTTGAGCGGTGTTTTACGTTTATTAAAATTTTTACTGCTATTTCGGCAAGTTCCTATTGTTTTCTGCGATTAGAAGAATGTTTGCGGAGGTCGTCTAGATCCCGTCTCTAAAGGTCTTGAATATTTTTGTGTTGGGTCTCCTTAAATATGTATAATGTGGGTGGGATATATAAAAACCTTTCCTTTCCCTTATCATTTTACATTTTTCTCTACTGTACCCAATTATCTACTTTAAATGTTACGTACCTACTTATATAAGTACATTACATTTTAATAATAATAATGTATTAATATTAGTGTACTTTAATCATTAATGCCAAATTTTGCTCAATATAATTTTTTTTGTTATTGACATTTATGTTATTTATGTTAAGTCATGCTCACGTTAAGCTTTACCTGCTTTGCCTAATGGCTAGCGAAGACTGACATTTTGTACCATTCAAATATAATAAATGTATTATCGAGATAATAGAAGAACACATTTTTTTCTGTTCTGTCTACCGTACTGCACCACTACAAATAATATACGTGATCTATTTTTACATACTATGGATCCATCAAAGAGCAGTATACCAAAAATAAACTAAAGATTCATGCATTTTAAACTAACAAAGATTTTATGGAAACACTTTATTCGATTCATAAAAGGCAATTAATTACATGGAAGTGAATTAAATCACGTGCGTTTCAAAATTAAATTCATATTAAGCCTTGTGATAGCTCCTAAATTATCACTCTGACGGTGAATCATTAAATTTACTTTACGTTTTCAAGAAGCTACGAGTACAATGGATGTTTTATACTGTCTTTGCGTATTTGAAGTGAAGATAAATTTGTTTCTAAGCTGATTATTATCTGTGCCTTCACCGCATAAAAGCCTTTAACAGTCCTCATATCGTCTTTCAGGTCACGTTTCACTCTTACAAGGATTAATTATCAAAAAAGGCTTACTAAATATCTTGTCTCCTTATCAAGGGTTCCAATTACCACAATACCAAATTTCACCAGTTTTAACGAGGAAGCTTGACATGCACACATACGCCTAAAACACGCCTACACATATGCCTTAAAATATTACATAAATATAGGAACGTTTTCAAAAAATAAGTTACATCACTCAACGATTTAATAATATTTGAACAGTCATGTAAGTCCTGCTTAAAAATCATTTGTATTTACAATATATTAACAGAATTTTAATTTCATTAAAGTTATAATTTTTAAAGAGACGGTAATAATACCATAGTTACGTCTCGAGTTTTTGTCGTGTTTAGTATTATCATTTATAGTCTCAAAATAATTCTTAAACCGATTCGCCAGCCATATAACTTATTGCTACTGTAGTATGGCGGAGTAATAAAATGAGAATTAAGTTTGGATAGTTCTAAAGTCTGAACTTATCACAGCTTCCCGAGAACTCTATCTTTATTATTCTTAATCCTTCATGAACGCCTACAAATTGCGGATTCAATATCATTCTTTCTAATAAAAATACTTTATTCGCTATCGTTGAATTGCAGAGGGTGAGACAAGTTCGAATGGAGATTAATTCGGAGCTCCCAAAGCGAGCAGCGGCGATCATGCAGAGTAAAAAGCCTGTCCTTCAGCTCCGAGTTTTGCACGGCATTTTGATGGAGAACTTTTACAGTTCGACCCTTTTGTTTCAAATTACACATTTCATAATGGAAATGACTTTCGAATTACGTGCAAATATTAACTGATGTGATACCGCTGGGATAGGTGTATAAATATTTATAGGGATTACCGAGGAGTGTGGTTTACGATTTATATTTGTGTCTTAACACATGAGAAGCGTGAAGTGTGTTTAAAATGATATAACTACTCACCAGACCTCTTGATTAGAATTTTAATCATGAAAAAAATATATATGATCGACCCATTTGACATCCCACTGTTGGAATATGAGTCTGCTCTCACGTTGAGAGGGTTAAGGCCATAGTTAATACTGATTAGAATTTTATTTCCGATAACCGCTATTTGGCGCTATCAATATTTTCCGATGTTTAGGTACCTTTTAACAATACCACTTACACTTCGTAATATGTATAAAGTAACAACATTTACATTACGCCTGTATCACCTGAAGGGGTAGGTAGAAAAGCATAGTACACTCCCACATTTATCCAGTTACATAATATATATATGCCAACACCACGAAATGCATGGTAAGCCTATTTACATACAACAGGCACAGATCTTGACTCCGAGCCACTTCAAGAAATTTCTACTAGAAAATTTAAGTTTTAAAAACCAATTGTACCCGACACCGGATTCAAACCCAAGACCTTTCGTTCAGCAGTCTCGTCTGCAAAAGCCCGCGTAACGAGGTAGTCTAACGAGGCTAACGAAGTTTTACTATTCCATGGTATTTATTCATGATAGCAGTGCCGATCGTACTTCCGAATGTACATTAATATTATGCTCTTCAATTTCAAGGGCATGAAACTGTGTCAAGTACATTTCACTTACCATCCAACGATAACGCGTTAAACAAACTAAATTGAGTTCCTGTCTTCTGTTAACGTAGCCGTTTATCTTTAAATGTGTTTATATACATGCATATATCGTCCCTATTTATTTTTAATTATTCTTATCTCTTTTTTCTAGAACATTTAATAATTCAAGTAGAACAGGGTCTCCTCTCAGAATGAGAAGCTTAAGACAGGCACAGATTGCCACGTTGACGAAATGCGGGTTGGCAGAGTTCGCACGCCTTAAAGATATTTGTTAACTCTATCGTCTATTTTTCTTCGTCGTACATGATAGTTATACCATGGAAGTGCTGGTAAAGATTTCTAGCTGATATGACTTTTATTGATTATTATTATTATTATTTTAATATTCTACTTATTTTTATTATTCACCGAGGACAGGACGCGATAGAGCTCATTGGAGGAAGCCAATATCCAGCAGTGGACTGAGATAGACTGATAACGATGACGATGACTTTTTTAAATTTAACTTAATAAGTAATAGTGGGTAGGTACTCGTATACTCGTATATAGGTGTCAATACAGCGCTTTCATACTGTTCAACAACATCAAAATATGAACATATCTCATATGTTTAAAAAGAACATCCGTATTCTATTTTATTAAGATATTGTCAAACAGGATATCCAGAAAAAAATATACCTATCTAACACACAAAAAAAATGGTTGCATATTTGAGTAAAATACTAAAATTTCGGTCTGAACATTATATATACAAATAGTTGATGTTCTGTTAGTGTATAATTAACCTAAGAAACCTACCGAGGCTAATGGTTGTAGTTCCATTTAAGCAGAGGTCGCGGTCGCGTGGTGCCAGGGCGCCCGCAACGAGCTTTGACCACGTCGATGCATTTGACTGAGTACCGGTCATTTAGTACCGCAATTTTCAGTGCAATTAATTGCATTGGCACACCTTTGATGTTAATTGATTTCGTTGGCAATAATTTATGCTGAACAATGAATGCTATTAGACCTAAGAATTACCAGCTATGGGAGTTAAAAAAACGTAACACCACGCTTGTAATCTCCGAACGGATATGCGGAGGAGTGTAGTACACTTCCACATTCCACCAGTTACACTGAAGTCCCATGGAATAGGTGGTAAGCGTATTGCCATACACCGGGCGCGATTCCAGACGCCGAGTCACTACTAGTAATTCTAAATTTAAAAAATCTAGTAGTACCTGACCCGGGATTTAAGCCAAAAACCTCACGATCGGCTATCCCACTTGCAACCAATCGACCAACGATTCAGACAAATATTTATAAACATTCATTTAATAATAAATTTACCAATACAATTTTAGGCGATATCTAAAATATAAGCTACCATCCCGAAATGCCAATTTTACACCAATTATCTGCTAAATAGCCTAGACGTTTTCACACATTTCACCACCAGCTCATCCCCTCCGAAACAATAACTGTTGTCGTCGCAACGATAAATGTAAGTTTGCGGAACTCAGATTTCAATGGAAAGCGAACAATTCACTTATAGCAGTACGTACGTCGTTAGTTATAGTTGCTTGCTGGCGCTGTGCACAAACGATTTCATAGTTAGAATCTAACTTTAGTTACAAACAGTTTATTGAATAAGTCGGACTGCGTAGCTTTTAAACACCGAGCTATGTTGAAGTCTTTTTATGTACAGGAAGTTAGCCTTCATAAGTGTTGGGACTATCTACATATATTATTGCACGATAAAGAATGTAAAGTTATTATTCGAAAATTTATTGTTAAAATTGATAAATAAATTAATAATTATTGAAAAATAATAAATGAATCAGTAATAAATAAATTAATAAAGAATAATAATGACCTAATCTTATGGCCTCAAACTCCTCTTTCTGCTTGGTCTAATTTGTTTTTACATGAGCTCTGAGTGTCATTCAGGAAGTAATTATATTACAAGTACTGGTGACTGATGGCCAAATTTGGCAAAAAAGTTAATTATACACTGTTACATACAGATCGTTTTTATTAAGAATTCTTTGAACTTCTACAAAAACGTAACGAGAGGTGGAAAATAATTATTTGGGGAACTCTTAATTACTGTCTTTCAAGTGACAAACTCAGACTCCGTATATTAAAATCATAATATAATTACTGATTGCTATAAAGCAGGGAAAAATAATTAAGAAAAAGTTGCTGGTAAATTGTTTTCCCGGTGCCTATAAAGACAAAAAATACGGTGTAGGTATAAAAAATTGTTGAAATAGGAAATCAAATTTCCAATGTACAAAATGGTTTGGAAATATTCTTCGTACAAAATATCTGCTACACTGACCTATGTCATCTCTAACTGTATCCGTCGTGGATCAGCATCAGCTGATGCACGACAGATATAGTTAGAGATATATCATAGATTTCCACTATCGTCAGATAGTAGAAAAAAATGATATTATATTAAAACAAATTCACACGAAATTTGAACTATAATTAGATAACCGATAGTTTTTAGTTATTATATAACTAGTCTACTACATTCTGAGTTTTTCTGACCTCCCGACCCTTGTATAATTCCACTGTTGGAACACGGGATTCTTTTCAGAATGAGAGGGTTAAGGCCATATTCCTACTATTTGCATATATACATATGCTTTAAATACACCTATATGCAAATAATTTTAGACACACATAACAATCATTCGTGTTCGTCACATAAACATTAGTTATGCGACCTCAAATGCCTTGCCCCAGGAATCAGGATCTCTAATCACTGATTCAGTATGTAATTTATGGGAGCTCGTTAAGCTTCCACGTAACGTCATGGGTAAAAACGATTTTGTAATATTTGTGCTACTGAAAAGACCCAGGAAGCATTGTATAAAATCAATATTGCTTCCGAGATTACCTGGACGAGGATGTATCTTTTCCTAAGAAATCATTTACTAAGGTCATACTTACGTGCAGATAAGGTTTATACGACCGTGAGGTCCTAGGTGGACTTGTGGGTCTAGTACTGGAGTAGTATTGGATTTCACCATTCTGATATTTCTGCTAGTGGCTCAAAGCCTGGATTTGTGACCGGTGCATGGTAATAGTCTCACTATTTCATCTTCTTCATAGTACTCCATACTGGGATGTAAATGACACCGGTGAAACGTAGGAGTAATTAGTACACTACTCTGTATACCGCTTCAGGTATTACAGGCGTGATCTCACGATATTGTGTAAGTAAATTTTTCAGTAAAATGTTTATTTTAAGTCCCACATTTGCTAGCACATTCGGCGTCCCACAAAAAGTACCAAGTAATATTTTATCTGCGAGCGTTTTCGTAATTTTTCTAAATAAAAATGCAATAAGGTTATTGTAAATGGGCAATAAAAGTACCCATGAATGAAACGAATTCACGCCGCATTCCGCAAAAACCTTTTTCCAGAACCTAAAACATTTCTCACATTTCTACCGAATCTGATATTATAAGGGCGTTACATAACATAAGAATCGCTTCGGTATAACGTTTTTAAAATTTATACTTACATATAATAGGAATAATTTCACTATACTTTTGATGATACCTTTAAGAACCATTAAAATTTCTACGTCGGTCTTAAAAATGTTAATGGTTTGAAATGTAAATAAGGTGTAAGTTTTAAAGATAAAGTTTTTTAAGGTATAATTTTGTAAATTAATAAGACGTAATTTATTAATTTTTCTTAGTTTTACCGTCTATAATACTTCTGGATCAGTGAAGAGACTCGTTTCCAACAGTGGAACGATAAATACTACGGTAGATGACGAGGACAATAATTATAATATTTTTTATGGATATGTAACAAGTAACCGTAATTAGGTTTCAGAAACCAAACTTGATGGAATCAATTTACGAAAATCATTTGATAAAAAATCGCAAAATTGCAAAATCGTATGTGTCGTCTATAGCATTATTTTCGTACCAATTTTGGAAAAAAAATTTCTACAGCTATCGATATCCAATCCAATATTGACAGATTTGTTATTGGTTATTACGTTCATATTTTATTTCTTCACGTTAAGACATATTTATGGATAAGCTAATTAATACAGGGATATTAGATAAATATTTTTTTAGAGTATAAACATGTTGCTATAACTGAAAACAAATAACCTGCTTTATGAGATTTTATCTAATTGGTGAATATGAATGAAAATTCAGTCAATAAATCTGTTTCTAAGTCAGCCAGAGATGTAATTAAAACAAGCACGTGTGTATAAGAAGTGATACCTGATATTTTAGATAACGACACCGAAAAGTGTAAATTCTGTTATGAATAAATTATAAACATTTCTTAGTGCCAAATACTATTTACGAAACAAAAACCGTGTCATAGCTATTTTCTTCACAACAATTTTGGTCACAAACACATATCTCCAACTATTTGTGAGATGCTAGATTGTGTTCCAAGTATTCTCAAACTGAGCACACACAATTAAATTGTGCCTAAGTATTGGCAGTAACAATATTAGAAGGTATTCCCTGAAAGCTATCAAATCAAATCTTTTATTTGTACAAGTCGTCTATATTGTTTTTACTATGTTGCGTCACATATGTATTTTTATTCGCCATACCCTCATATTTTCCTTCCCTCCGAACTGATACGAGGCCATTTTGTTTACTTCCGCGTGGAAATAGAATTGGGACTCTTACGTAACAAATTCGGTGAATTGAATTTTCTATTCGATTAGCTATACATTTATCGTATGGGTTGCAGCTTTGTGCATCGTCTATATTTTGTTCTTGTTGAGCCACGATATTACCTTTATCCTGGAGAGCTGAGCCATTGACGACCATTGCCAAGAAATACGATCGTCAAGGCTCTACCGTATCGCGTTATTTTTATTCGTAGACTTATTTTAAAATATACCACTTTTATCTCATATCATATAAAAAATCGAATTGGAATATTTTGTTAAAAATTGGCTCTAAATAAATTATATCGCCGATAAAACTTTAAATACATTTTAATAATGAAATTTTTGTTAATAATAAGCCTATTTTAACTTTAACCAATCCTGTAACTAATTAGTTAGTGTATGGTATTAATATCATAATTGTAATCAAGTTTTGGAAATTCCTCTGTATCGATTTTGGGAATATTAACATTGCGGCGCAGAAGGCGTAGTGGTGATCGATGACCGAAATGAAGACGTGATACACATCCCTGGAGACCAATTCCATAGCAACGGGAACGCTCCATAATATTGAGCATTATTTAAAATGACGAAAAGGTTCATCGATTGTCGTAGTTAGAATAGACGATAAGAAAATATTTTTTTAGACATCTCCCTACAGGGCCATCTCATTCTAGAATAGGTAGAGCCTGTTATGATAACAAGATGGATGACGAAGTATAAATACATATACTTATACTTCTGACTACACAAGGACCTAAAAAAATATTTGTTCTCTACAGTCTGGTCTTATTGCTCTACTGGATCAAACACTGGACCAGTGATACCATTGGCTCAACGGGATAGTCAATATCGAGGCAGTAAAAATACAAAAAATATCGGCACATCTAACAGAAAAACGAGTAACTAGAAGAGTTCATGCGACATTTTTCCAATGAATACATGAAAACGCGTTTAGGCGACAACTCAAGCACTAGATGCCATACTTTCTTAGACAGGATTGTAACAAAGTTTCTGAACAAATCCAACAACCCTTTAACACATATCAAACACACATAAAAGCGTATGTAACTTATTTATAGTATGTACATACATATAGAGCAGCTGTTTGCTGTACCTATGCTGGTATATGGGGGCAGGAAGTATCAATACAATAGCCCTTTTCAGAGCGGCAAACTTTCCCTCAGCTGATTCAAACAGATATCTCTCAATAGCACTGTTCAAGTTGTTAATGTTTGAGTTACAAAGTGCCCAGTATTGCTTCCGTAACTGTGTTTGTATATTGAACGATCACGAATACTTTGATTGTATTTATTTGGTAGGATTGATTGTATTCGTGCAGTTTTGTATTAATTTTTATGTTTACTGTTTTTGTTTTTTCTTTCTGTTTTTTTTTATACTATTACCTATTGTCCTACAAGCACAAAGTTAGCTGGTAGAATATGTTTATAATGCTAAGTTCGTCTTTTTCCAC
>DWME01006910.1:0-13130 GCA_018244795.1 Parelbella ahira ahira
TTTAAACATTAATTATTAACTCATAAGGTTATTGAATGGTTATTTATTTATGATCAGACAGCCGATATTAATTCATATTTTCAAACTGTAGCTAATAACCGTAATCGCCAGTTCATATTAAACTCTCCTATTTATTCACTTTTAAAATAGGAAAGAGTTACTACTTATTTAAAAATTTAAAATTTTACATAAATACTGTTAGTAGAAATTTATGGTATCGAACTTGGAACAGTGCATAATGATATAAGTTCGTAGTTCAAATAAATAGATATTTTCAGAAGTCTCCATAGTTTCTATATATTGTGCTATGGTTACCACACTACTGAAAAAGTGCATGTATACAAATTAAAATAACACATACCATGATACATTACATCGTTTCGGTCTCCGTGGTCATTATCTTCACTGTGGTGGTATTCTATATGTACAATTATATTTCTCACTACAATAACCCTGACCGACCATATATTCTGTGTAATAGGCCTAATACTACTGAATACATTTTAACGTACCCCCGCGTGAATGCTGTGTTCTACAGATATCGGATAAGCGATAAGCGATGATGTAATATTGCTGATATATCTTATTGTTTACGAGGCAAAACGTTTAGTAACGGGAATAATGTTATATATATTTCAGCATGTTTTTCACTTATATACCTATTTGAACTTTTCATACTCTCTGGAATTTTCTAGACGTCTAAAGCTTATCTATTGATTCAGTAGCTTTGCTGATAAGAATAGACTTTTAAAATTTGTACAGTTTTAACATAATATAAATAAAAAAAACTGACGCCTTCTAATACTTTCAATAAAATCCCCTAAGACTATATAAAATTATCATGGTCATTAGAGATAACAATGTCTAATACATTTACAATGTACATACCTACATACACACATATTTTCACGCTAAGTCCCTTACGTGATAGGCAGAGTGCACGCAGTGCTAAATATCCATATCCTTGCATACCAGCCGTGTTTCTTCCACATTCATCAATCTCTTCATACATGCATGCCGGTTTCGGAGACCTGTAATTCCCCCATCAGTCAGAACCACGACCTATTTGGTCGAGATAGGTGAGCCTTGGTCTCCCTCCACACCTGCGTCCGGGTCCATGCATTTACAATGTATTTATTATTAGTTTAAAATACCCTGCAAGGGTCGACTTTTGGAAACTTCTACCAGGCATTTAGTTCGCATGTGCTAAGAACTGTTTATCGGTGTACGGTACAGCGTAAATAAAATATCACAATGAAACGCGTACAACTACCGGCATTCAAATGACTGGAAAACTCAACTCGACCGTCAAATTGAGACTTCTATGTTCAATGACTCCGTTAAATAGCTCCAACAACATGAATACGAGGTTCATAATATAGGTAATTAACATAATTTCTTTACGTCGTAATTCGTTCCACGCACTAATAGGGACAATTTAGTCGTGGGAGTTTCCATTTGTATTAAAATTTCGTGTTGTTATGTTAGCTAGTACATTGTTGTTAGTGTCACACAACCCTAGTGGCGTTCATTGTAACGACCTCCCGCGGAAACCAATGTCATATGTCCTGCTACGTGATTTGTGGTGAGCACTATTCTTGATAATATTTCGAGTGGGCTGACTCCTAAACTGACGTCACGAACCGAATAATGAGCAAGTTTTTAAATGTGCGGTATTCGCTTGATTTATGAATAAACATTGAGTTTATATGTATTTTGAGCACTACTATCATTAGCGTTCTCTGCCTACCATGTAAGGAATCCGGCGTGAAGATATGTATGTATTGTTATTAGTCGGTAATAATGGAAAAGGACCAAATGTTGTCCCTGTAAATATGTGACATGTTTTAGACCCAAATTTTTAAGTTTTAGGTATTGGACACTATCGAGCAATACCGGGTTATGTCAAAGTGCTTTCTGACGAGCGTTTTCCAGATATTTCTACAGTGCGCTTGAAGGGGATGTAGAATGTTTTGTGCATATTGTCATGTTGTCAATATATCTGTATAACACATTTAATTCTAAATTTGCATGTTACAGTCAGAAATAATGTATCGGTGGATTCATTATGAAATTTATTTCCAATTCATCATAACCAGTCTAATGGTTTTTGCCCGTAACGCCCTCGCTGGGCACGCTGGGTTGGGGATTTAATTGAAATTCAATTAGTTATATTTTTAAACCTACATGATTTGTATATACATTATATCTATATAACTACTTAAATTTAGATACAATGAAAGCCTACAATTAATACTTTAATAATATCTTTGAGCGCTTCTGGGCCTTTTTAGGTCAGGAAAGAAAATCAAACGGAAAAATCTTCCAGCATTATTTAAAAATGAAAAGTAGTATATTATACAATGACATTAAGCAACTTAAAACACGTACCTTTAATAGAAGTCGTTTTTGGTTTAAATGTATTGAAAAGTTTCATCGAAACTTTCGTGTTTCGACGGAATTCGTCAATGAATTTGCAATGACATCGATACCAACTTTACGAATCTTTTGACTGTCCTTTCATGAATAAATTACGTACCTACATTTCTTTATGCGGAGGTATAGAAATCGGTAAAGCTCATGGTGCAAGCGTTATGTAGACCGCACTCGTGATGGTTTCAGACCCATTAACATTTATTTGCATTTATTGTGCATTATTGTCATTTCTGTTGTTGATGTTTTATTTTTCATAACGTTTATAATATTTATAACATCCTTTTTGTTCAAGATTGTACAATTTAACTTTTTATAGTTTAATATTATTATAAATAGGTATTCAGAAACAGGATACCTACCCTTATAAATTCCGATAATTACATTTATACGCAATATTAAGATAAGATTAGAATAAATGTATTCGATAAGCTGACAGGGAGTTAATGTGAAATTATCGTGAGAATGAAGTGTTTACAATATCTCTACTGAACACTAAGCTAGCTTTAAATATTTATTCTGTGAAACTTGTATTCCAAATAACTTTAGCCTCTAAAGGCCGTTACGTGACCAAATCCTTCGATGGAGCTTCATCCACGAACATTCCAAGTTGTGAAAAACCAACACCTTCATAGAGACGTGACATTGAGTATCATTTGCAAAAAAATTGTTCTTAAGTATCTATATTTTTACTTTTTTGTTTCGCTTATAAACTTAATAAAAAGAATACAGTTAATACAATATCCACAGGGATATTATCCACAACGTCGTAAGACGTTATTAAATATTCCTAATAAAGTGGAATAATGCTCATAAGTAACAGTTAAACTGAACTTAAATGTACTTATTAATACAACATAATTATAACGAGTGTGCTGTAACCCAAAACGGTATGAAACTTAAAGAAAAGTCAATTATCTTAGGTGAGTCATTGATTAAAGAAATGAGCCAAATAATATCCAACACACTGATAATAAATCCAATAGCGTTGCGTTTGAGTACAATCTCTCGTGATGATAAGCGAGATAGTTTAGGATGTAGCACACTTATTTAGAAAGTGCGTATACACTCACACTGATGTGTGATAATACCGCTGTGAACATCTGTGGCAAACTATAGATAAACATTGTAAACTATAGAGAACATGTAAAACATCTTCCCTATAAAAATACTAATTTTCTCTATACGTTTTAATTTTGCATTTTCGATATGTTATTGCAGTGATAGCCTAGTGGTTCAGAATTCAGCTTCTCACTCCGGGGGTGATGGGTTCAAATCCATGGCGCGCACCTCTTTCCAAAAGTGTGTTTTAAGTTTAAATATCACTTGCTAACATGAAAAGAGACCCATATTCCAACAGTGGAATGATAAATGTCGATTATTGTTATTATTATTATATTTTATTGTAGTTTAATGTAAAGTTAGTTAAAAATAGATTCATGTCAGCCGAATTATGAATGGATATATAAAGTAGAGTAAGCACTTGTTTATTGTTTTTTTCCTGGAATATATTGCTCGTATGCTTCTCAACTCGCAGGAAAACTTCATTTTAATAGCAACGCTCGCTCTACTTTAACGAGAATTAAAACGTACGTCATTTTCAACGACGGTCATTAGGCATAAAAATGAAATATAAAATTTTGTCCTACGCTGATATGTAAAATTATTATTGTGTTTGTTTGAATTCTTATATTGTTGAAGTACTAATATGTCTGCATAGAAACATATTTAGTGTGTAGATTTTTTATTGTAATTTAATATTTTGTAGGTTTGAGGTGACATGTTGTGAAATTCTAAAACCATAATAAACCTAAACACCATCTTTGCTTCAACAATTTATATTTCAAGGTCATATGAATATTTGAAGGCTAGCTTTAGAGCTATGGTACATTTCCGATCAAAGTCAATTAAGCATTATTTAGCTTTGTGTGACGTATAAGGGACGAATTAAAGTAAGAAGCCTACAGACCTGTCAATTCAATCTAAGAGCCATAAAGTTCACTGACTCCACGCATAAAACGTCGCAATAAGATGAAAACCTTGTAAAATATCCAATTTATTTTTAATTTTATTATTGTGCAGTACTAAAATATATCATCAAATTTTAACTATAAGTAATTTTCTCTTAATATTGCTATTCAATCAGACGTTTACTCGACGCCGCTAAGCAGAATCGGTCCGTTTTTGAGCTAAGCCCTACTGAATCCTATTTTGTATAGAATTTCAGACTTATTCGTTTGGAAATTAATATCGAGCGTTTAGATAAAACCTAAACCCTTTTTATTCTGATAGGAGACCCGTCTCTAATAGTCGAACGATAAAAATATTTGATAATGATGATGGATCACTAAACAATAACGTCTTTGTTTTGTTTTGCACGTTACATCTAAAACAAAGTAAAGCAAGCCGCGGGCCACAGTCAGTCTCGAAAAAAGAAACATTACGTAGTTCAACCGTTCCCCAGTTTCCACAGGGCATTAGTTAACAGCTGCATTGCTGATTTTCCGCTCTAGGTGAAGACGTTAAGAGTTGTAAGAGCCTTTTGCTCTACTTGCACGGGATTTAATTTTATTGAAGTGTCGTTGTAAAATTTCAATTCATTTGTGGAAATGAAATGTCGAACAGACTGACACAGTTGCTGTGTTTCGAATATTTTCTTTTCGTTTTATTTATTTACTCGTATTCCGTGTAATTATTAACATCGAAGTAATGTACACGTACAATACAATGTGTATTTTAAAGATTTGAGATGACTTGTTCTAATTACAAGAAACATCACGAGGGAACCAATACATTTTGGGAGTGTCCAATATGTTCTGGAATAAGTAGCTTGCCAATCCCGTATCTACTCTATTAGGATGACACACACAATGACACAGTACTGTCCTTCCCATTCTTAGAAAGAAACAGGTGTACACACCTGTTTCTTTCTGTATATTTATCGTATCAGTATTACAATACTGATACGATAAATATATTCGATCGTAATAGGGACGATCATAAAACCATCACAAATAAAATGTCTGATTAGAACTAACAATAATGATTGATTTTAAAATCATTGTTATGTTATATTATTAAAAGTTTTTTACAAACACGGATGTTGTGCGATTAAACAAAATGTAAAATTCGACGCACAGGTCATATTAATAAGCGACATTCACCACTTGAGGCGGTATGAAGTATAAAAGCTTTTAATGAATAAATACTCTTACATCAGCTTAGGTTGCAGCGTGTGTATAGAAAAAGCGGGAAAGCAATGCCGAATAGACTAACAAATTTTTTTAGAAATAATTTCTTACACAATATTTACCTAATAGTTATATAAAGTTTCGAGTATATTAAACGAGATCATAATTATTAATTATATCAATAGATAAGCTAGATAAGATGAATACATAAACAATTTTCACAACATTTAAAAGAAAATAAAACTTTTGTTATAGATTTTACAATATAGCTATTAATAATGTTAGAAAACCATCTGGTTCTCTGTAATTCACTGATGGCTAAGAAATCCAATGTCATTTGGTTCCGTTCCATTATCGTTGGTTCTAATCCGCTCTTGCGTAATCTTCTTTGTAGAAATTGATAATAATTCATTCATATCAGTTAATCATGAAATCAAAAGATATAATTCTACAATAAAATATACAATACCTACTAAATACGTTTTAAGTACGATTTTTATTTAGTTTTATACGCCTTTTTATTAAACACCAATAAACAGGCGTAGTCAATTGCTGATTTATTGTCTAGAGTAATTATTCCGTTAATTTGATATGTACAAATATCTGTAGCTATAAGATAAACTAAATTCAATACAATTTTTGTTTATTAAGTAATTCGAGAATGTAAAAATATGTTTTCATATTTTTTGACCATGATTGGAATATTTTGACATTTTTATCATCATCATCATCAGCTTACTCTCGTCCACTGCTGGACATAAACCTCTCCAATGGCACGCAACTGTGCTCGATCTTCAGCTCTTCGCATCCAACCACTGCCAGCCACTTTGCGTATATCGTCACTCCACCTAGCCGGAGAGCGTTCTGCGCTACGTTTGCCAAGTCGCGGTCTCCACTCCAGAAACCGTCCGCTTCAGCGGCTATCGGCTATAAAAATATATGATGTTTTAGAAATTTATCGAGTAAACTGTTTTGGGAAGAAAATTATGTTATTAATGATGATAACCGCTATCCGCTAATTTCATCACAGTGTGATCCATTCCATTGTCGCTACGTAGGGAATATCCTCTCAACGTTTTCTTGACGACACTTCAGAAATTGAAAGAAAATATTTAATTTATGTTATCGTAAATTAAATGTTTTCTCTCTAATTTCAACATTGCTTAACACAATACTCTTATGAAACAAATTTATCGCTCAGTATCACGGTGGAGATGTTAAACAAACTTGTCTTCGTAATAATATTAGTAAATATAATACATAGTACCTACATAGAATTTGTCTTTAAATTATATAATCAAATTGCTAACGACTATATAATACTAAATACGATTCGATTAAGATTTTCTGTAATAAATAACAGTGATGATCAGAAATAAGGAATTTGTTCTTGTAATCTGTATTCTCAACATTTTTGAATAGGTATATTGTCAATTACGTAAAACAAGAATGTTTGTAGCTAATGTGTCAACACAGCCCTCGCACGGTATCTATGACCGTATTCTAATAAAACATCACACTTAGCTTATTAGAGATTGTGTAAAACTATGCATAGATTACATTGAGTTCTTCTTCAACTTCAAATACCTTATCTACTTGTTAGCTGTTCTACAACATTAAAAAATATATTAAATATGGCCTACTGGTACACGACTGTCAGTTCCCTTTGAAACACCCCGTGTTACTAATGAATATATTTCGTAAACATTTACTCGATTCTATTTGAAATTACAAACAGTTCTTGCTCCTTTGTTCTTCGAAGAGTTGTGTAATATGTATTACACTGAAATAAGTTATATCACTGAACTTTTAAATGGTAATGCACTGCTTGACCTTAATGTATTTAGAAAGCTAGAGTATATATATAATACGATATTTCACTATATAGGTTTTGATAACTGTTCAGTATTTATACGTTTAATATATTTGAGTATTGTTGTACTAACTGTAAGCTTATACAGTAGTATTTAAATTTGCCAATTCAACGTACTATGAGAAGATTAAATGTCAATAGAATTAATATATTATATAGGTAAATATTTGTAGTGATAATTTTATTATATTAATATTCCCGTAGTCCTATTTGAGAGTTAAATTAAATGGCACTGTTGATGTAAATACAAATTATTGTATTATTATGTCCCATGGTGTTATTAAATAGATCTCTGCAAGTATTTTGTCAGTTGTCATATTACTTTGAGCATTTGATCGCGGTTGTTGTCCGGGTGAAGTTACTTGACAGGTGGGTTCGCTGATAACCCATTTTCAAAGCAGCGCGAGCGGCGTGATAAGTTAAGATAGGGTAAATAACAGTTAATCTGTTTCTTAACCCTTTTAAACTACGTTTGTATATGCCAAATAATGTTTTCTAATTGGCATTGATTCGACTTAGCGAGCAATACTTGTTTCGGATGTATTAAATCAACTTGAAGACAAAGCTCGTAAACGGCAGATAGGCAATAAAACTCGGCTGCTGTAGATGTTTTCCAAAGCATGAAAACGTCACTCGTTCAATTTTAGTGTTCTTTCGCTTTCGATTTGATATCAAATGGTCGTTAGTTTCGTTTGAATATAAACCACGCTTATCGTCTTGCATTTCTTATATTTGCATGAGACTGACCCGACTGTTCGTTTTTTGATAACAGATCTGATACGTATCAGATAACAGGTAGTAGGTTACTGTACGCAATGTTTGCAGTGCTCTCGCAACACGTGTGCTATGTAGTGCAGTGTCGCAACTCGCGCAATCTTTATGCTCGGGTGTATTAAAGCCCTGTTACGTCAATCCATCTATTTCAGAGTACACGTGGGCGATTTGTTTTGTTTACATTCATGATGTATTATGAATAAAATTACCGTCTTTACCACGTACTAGATTTTAAAGCTAACCTAGTATCATCATCGTCATTATCAGCCTTTCTCAGTCTACTGCTAGATAAAGGCCTCCGGCGATCAGCGCCAACGTTCCTTATTCTCGAGTTGCCTCATCCAGCATTTGCTCGCAGTTTTTCGCAGATCGTCATCTAGTATAAATTTTACTGCTGTTCAAATATCATCGGTCTGTTATGTTAGGGTATTGATAACTATTTACTTAAGGCGGCATATCAATTTATCATAATTACTCAACTTTTGATAGCTAAATTTGCTACCTAGCTAAAAATACCTCTTTTTGCTCCAATTTTTTTTGTAACGGATTAGTTTGGGAACGAAAATCTTTATTTTGTTTGTATAAAGTGAGTTGTGAATATAAAAAAGGCTCAGAAAAGGCTTAACTACTATGAAACTTTGTATCGGCTCAATTGTCGAGCAACGGTGACCATTCACCAACAGGTGTTCTGACTGCATTTCGTTAGGTTTAATGTATGGAAATATTAATCCTTGACCGATAGTATGATAATACATAGATTGATATTGGTGCTGTGAGCTCAGTGCTCAAGGTCTCCATATCGTTACTCGGTATTATTGCAATAGCGACCTAGGATCAATTTATCACAAGCTATAAATATGGATTACGAAACAGATATTAATTAATGTTTGATTCGCCACTGATATTTTATATAATTCTATATTAATGGCGCTGTTAAGCCAGTACTATTTAAAGTTTAAAATATCTGTGCCCGGCGTATGGCAATACGCTTACCACCTATTCCATGTGTCTCTACTTATTTCATTAGTTTTTTGAAATGTACAGTATTTTTGATTTTCGTTTCTTAACGTAGATCTTTCTGTTATTCAACCTTTCGCAGAGCAAACACGTTATTTAAGAAATGTCAAAACCTCTTAATTTTAATTTCATGATGATGCCCAGCTGTACATAAACCATTATACTCCGTGTTCGGTCTGATATCTCGGAATTTGGGGGTTTCGAAATATTATTTTTCACGAAGACAGTCATCACTTATATGAGAAAAAAAAATCTAATAAATATCAATTTACAACTAATATTACAAAAAAAATTACGGCGTTATTCGAAATGATTCTTAGCCACGAGCTTAAGTGACCACTTAAAGCGATGCGGACTGTTTTTAAAACAGTAGGTACGCTTATTCAGTATTGTTATCAAAATCTGTAATATAAGGGCTTGTTCCGCGGCCGAGCACGGACGTGATAGGTCAGTTAATTAAGGCGGGCTACTGAATATCAAAGGTCACCAGTTCACAGTACTTTGTATTCATGTTTCCGCTTTTGTCTGGGAAACGTTTAAATTATTCCGAGATATTTTACGTTGGGTTATTTTTCTGGCCTATTTATTCTGTGATTCATAATAATTCGTAGTAAATATTACGTATGTTTTGTTCTTTTGTTTGAGATATGATTTTTCTTATGAATGTTGGAGTCAAATTATTAATGATTCTATTTTGTTGTCGTTCATAGAAAGTTATACCGTAATAACTTTAAACGGTGAAAGATTTGATTTAAAGTGGTTCCGAAATAAATAAGAATTTGATTTGAAAACAAATAATATGAGAAACAACAGCAGTAATTATTTACTGATTATTGAAGTTCATTTATATTTAAGGACTGTAACCACAAGAATCGGAAGATTTATATTTACATTTTTTATTTATTTTATTTAGATTTACATTTACATTTTATGTTGGCACTCCATATGGATAAAACTCCGTAGGAATAAAAAATACTTTTGTAACGTAGTAAATAGCTGTAGACGACCTATTGATAAATGGAAAAGTAAATATACATAAAATATGTATCTAATAACCAGCAACAACAAAATGTTTTTCTTAAATAGAAAAATAACTGACTGCCTTATTGGTTGAGGTGAAGTGCGATTGCTGATCCAGAGGTCCTGGGTTCGTTTCCCGGGTTTCCCGGGACTGTTGTGTTTTTCTAACTTGAAATTCCTAGTATTGGGTCGGATTTTGGATCTGTGCCTTATTTAATGATGAGTCGTAAAAATAATTGATGAAACGTGGGGGTGTACTACACTCCGCTGCGTACTCCTTCAGGAATTACCGACGTGATGTTGAGAAAAACAATTGAGTAGACGTTCTTTTAACATCGTACAGATTTATTAACGGTCGTGGTCGTGTCCTATAAAGTTAATAAAATTCTAAATCGGTATATTTTAATTATTCAGTAGAAATCGGTGTTGTGTAATGTCGGTATGACGTCACCAAATTAGTCAGTTGTAGCGCGACATTGACCCGCCGTTCACGGAAATGTGTCTTAAGGAAAACATTTAAGTTTGCGATACGATATCGACATATTAGGAATACTTAAAATATACATGGCAGATTCTCAGCGGAATAATTTTCATAAAGACAGTCTCAATATAGTACGCAGTAGGCACAAGTTGCCGTGTTCTCCAAAGAACGTCTAGAAGAACGCCGACTTTAGAAAAACGTCTGTTGATTTCAATTGTACTCTATTGGTACTATTGGTAGTGTATATTTGTTAACAATATTATAAGTATGAATTAATATTAAGAGTGGGAAATACGAATGTTAGTACCCATTTATGACGTTATTTACGACCCAATTAGTATATATGTTAGCATCAGTGCCGTTTTTTAAAGTATTCGGAAACGTATTTTCTACGTATTATACTATAGTAAATATATGTTTTTATCTAAATATATTGTGCACACAGTGTGTAATAATCATGTCTTTGTGAGTCCGTTGTTTGATTTTGTTCAACTTTTATTACTTCATTATTATATGCACAGACCGTTTTTTTTTTTAAGTTTCAAGGTCATGTATGTAATTGGTAAGTCTAATCGTTTCAAAGTCGTGTCGTGAACAATAAAGACAATAAAAAGCAAAAACATTGACTTCATTTATAAACATGTCGTAATAGATGCCGAAATATAATTATTCACAAATCAGTGTGAATAATTTAATTTGGAACAAACATGATTAGTCGAACTCAATCATGACGACTGATTTCGTTCGAAACAGCAATAACTGTTTCCTTATCTTTAATCTGTCACGTAACACAGTCCACGATTGTTGATATGTGAATACGTTTTTTGTACTAATCGCAACTTTGAATTATTGTCTCAATTTGCATCGTAAGAAAAAAGTATCTGTCTTTTAAGGATAGCTTACCATATCTATTTTATCTTCTAAAACATATACACATACAATTCGGTAATTGGACGGCTATTTAGACGGATCCATTATTAACTATTTGTTATCAACTTAAATATGTTCATTAGTTTAAGCATTTCATGCACACTATGAAAATCCCTTTACATCATATAATTTAAATAAATATCTTAGGAGATATCGTAAATAGAAATTTACGCGGGCGAAAGTAAATTCAAGCGCGGGTCTCACACTGATGACGGGATTCGCTTGATGTTAGGTGATATGAAGTTCACCGGGTCACCTGGTTACTTATAAAGTTGATTATCTTTGACGTTGGAAATTTGACGCTGATATTAAAATGTAAAAAACAACCAATACTAAACATCTATAACAATAACACAATAATTATTCAACTGGCATGACTGATAGTGAGCGAAAATTTTCCTAAACTTGTTTTTGTTTTTAACACTATTAAAATAAAATTTATTATAACGAGGGGTGAGCTATCAATCAACGTGGACGAAAAACAAGCGAATAGTGAAAATGAATTATAATACGCTCCGGGGCTCGCTGGCGTCGATGATTTCGAAATTGTAGGACTCGTTCATTCTTTGCACAATGAATGAGATTCTTGAACTTTTCTGATTGCACAACTGAGAACGACGAGCGAGCGGAAGAGCGGCGAGCGGAAGATAACAGAAGATATAAATCATTGAACGCGTAACTAATTGCAACACTCAATCCGTTTATAATCATTCTTCGGTACATCTCTGTGGGGCTCTTCGTCGTAATCGTAATTGTTGGTTCATATAATTATGAAGATAAGGTGTTTATTAAACTGTCTGATAATATTGTAAACATAATTAAATTTATAATGTGTTTAAATATTTATCCTTTCATTCAATTTTGCATTAATTAATCTTAGTTATTCGCTTATCGTCAGAAGTATGATGGGAGCATTCGACAGAACAAACAATTTCAGATTGTCTGTTTTTGAATCGCTTTTTATGAGAACCTTCGACTTAGTAGAGGGACTAAAAATTATTCCTAAGGGCATCGTACATTTTACGGGATCCTCATTAAATCTTTTCGTCACTATAGTGGACTAAACCGCTGGAGATATAGCATTTTCTTATAATAACTATTAGATAATTTAAATATCTGTTACATATTAATATGGATATTATGGAGGTCTTGTTATCGTTTCAAATAGTATAATATGAAAGTATGTGTATATATTGTATGGCATTACATAATAATTGAGTGTCACTTTTAAAAACTAATTTTATTTCATGGAAATTGCAAATAAATTTCATATTAGTTATATCGTTGATTTAAAACTCTGTTTTAGAAACATATAAGATAATATATTCTTATCTTCATTAAATTATATTGTGATCTCTGACAGTTCTGAGTTTGTGCGTATGCATTAGCTAAGTTCTAGGGTCGTTGCTAG
>DWME01006911.1:0-13129 GCA_018244795.1 Parelbella ahira ahira
AAGCCGTTGTCAGCGTAACTTTTTTACTAAGTGGCCGATAGAGGGGGCATGGCCGATAGAGGGGTCACTTACCTTACTATGTTGAAAGGTGTCAATTTATAAAAATTTTTATAACTACATATTTAATGTTCAGAATAGTCAGATAAATTTGTGAGCATGTAATTGACACCAAAGAGATGACAATGACAACAACAACAATGACAACAAGACATGACAATGAAAATGTCTAAGTACACTTTAATCTGATCACAGTTAATTTTAAAAATATTTAACTAAACCAAAAACAATTGATTTTGAAATTGGAATTTTAAGCCCAGTTAAAACAATCAATGTCCTGCCTGTTTAAGCCATCCAACGACGGAGCGGACTCCATCTGTAACTTCACCAGGGACATCCACACTTGTAGACTCGATCAGTGAACTCCAACGGGATCGTAATGCCGCTTGTGCAGCAAATGATGCCATAATACGTATGGAACGTGCTAGAACCATTTTTCATTGATGTGATAATATTTTTTTACTATCATGTACCAGTGTGCGAAATTCTAATTTTTAATATATCATTTGCAGCTATGTTTCATTATTTCATATATTGATGAGGCTGCCATGCTAAATCTTATATTTATTTTATATTTAATTGTACTGGTTTTATTCCTTCTTATTGTCTTTTTTGATTCTAGATTTTAAAAATACAATATTTTCCTTCAAAATACTTTGTAAAATCATAGTTTTATTTTATAATTCTACTTTATATCATATATGTATATTCTCTTATTCTTAAATAACAATATTTCATAATTTAAATTATTTAAATGTAAACTGACAAGGACCTTAGTTTTTTTAAAGTATGTCACTTTCTGATCACAAATTGGAAGACAATTTTATATTAGCAACTTTTTATATTTGCGCTCTACGATACATTATTTTATTTTATGTTTTCTTTCACACCAATCTCCATTTTGACAGTCGACACATTAGCAGAACATTTTGTTGCATGTTGCTAACATTATTTTAGTTGACATCTAAAATTTATGTATTTTTAGACCGAAAGAATGGTACTGAAGGTCACAAGTTAGTAACGTTGAATTTTCGTCACATTACTATATCTTCGCACGCAGTTGGCATTGAAATCGTTTTAATGAGAAAATAGTTACTACTTTTACACAATTTTCTTGATTTTTCGAGTAAAACACACACTACATGATTGGGGTTTGATCTGGGTCTGCGCAGTGCCGCACTATGAATGCCGATGTCCCTTGCTAGGTCAAGGCGCACAAAAATCAGTTTTTGGCATGTACACAATCATTTCTGTCTTCCGTTAACTGAGAGTAACATAACATCGTGCTGACACATTGAGGACGTAACAAAACAATTATTGTTTACCGTTGAATTATCATATTCCTTTTCCCGTGTTTATATTCGGTGCGATTTATATTTTAAATGAAAATTTTCAAAACTTACCTGGCTAACCGAAGAAACACTATATAGGAAGCCGGTTTTTAAGAAGTCTGTTTATTTTTCATTCAAATATTCATATACATGTGAAGTTTTATTAAATAATAAATTTCCGATATTCCGGGATTAAAATCAGAATCTATATGCACACCCACGAACGGAATTCTTATTACGACTGGCTGTCAAACGAAAATCAGTGTTACCAGAAGACAGACAATAATTCTAAAATTCGGCAATCTGTAGAAGCAGGCAGAGTAATAAATATTAAAAATGTAATTAACGTTACTGTAACTACTTAAAAATATGTGACAAACAGAAAAATTTTGAAAAATACAGAATGTCATCAGCAACTTAAATATAGGGATATTATATTAGAGTAGGGTAGGCAGCACTTATTGTATCCATCGATAAACAGAGAAAGTAAATGAAACTACCAATATCTCTGTCTCTTTCTACTCGCGCAAGCACAGGTAGCAGTAGCACTACCAGTGGTAGTCTTGTCAATAGCGAAACACGAGCGGTAGGGCCTTGTCAATTATAGTGAAACATAAGCGGTTCTTTTGTTGCGCATGCGTCAATATTGAGACAGAGATAGGGTATCGCGATCGTTTCTCTCTTTCTAACCGTAAGATGTTGTCGCTTACAGGCAGCCGCATATCTTTCTTACTCCATATATAATAACTCTACTGAACTTAAACGACTACGTTATGATTATAAATAACAAGATACCTACGTCTTTATACAATTATTTTGTTTACATTACGCAAATAAAAGACAATTATAATGGACTTTTCTATATTTTTCACAATTAAAAGAAATATTGATAATGGATATAAGTTAAAACTACATTGGAAACTACACGACTTGTCAATTATCATTTGGTTTACAACACAGCTGCATAAAAAAAATTCAGCTTTTAGCACAATAATTATAATAATAAAATAAGGATTTTTTTTACCTGATTACACGGTACGTACAATTTTATTAAGTGACAGTGCAGCGAAAAGCTAATGACGAAATTCATTTATAACTTTATGAGATATTCAACTCTATCCCATATATGTTATGTACCTACCTACTTTTAGAAAACATAAATTTCTTGCGCTAATACTTAACCTTCAGAAGCATAGAACATCGTTACAACTTACAAACATTTTATAAGGTATGCAGACATTGTTTCACTGAGTTTCGCTCCTTTAGTGTTAACGAGTTTTACAATTCAATAAACAGTAAAGTTACGTTTTTATAATTTATTATGGGATAAACTATTATGTCGTTAAATCGTGAATAGTAAAAACATTGTTATTATGTTATAAGTAAATTGGTACTTGAAACTTATTTACTAATAAATAGATAATTAATAACATTTTATGATATATTTACCAACATACTTGAATACCTAACGGAATGCTAGTTCTCTAAAATTATATTAAAAATTTAATTTGTCTTAGACTAGTACAATCTAGATTTCCGAACATTAGATTATGAACAACTTGGTTCTGAATAATATATATATACGGAATTATGAAATAAGAAAT
The DNA here is from genome assembly GCA_018244795.1 of Parelbella ahira ahira. NCBI lineage: Eukaryota > Metazoa > Arthropoda > Insecta > Lepidoptera > Hesperiidae > Parelbella > Parelbella ahira. The sequence goes on from DWME01006911.1 coordinate 2,993, forward strand.
GAAACACATATGATTCAAGAGAGGACATTTGTTTTAAAATAAATCCAAAAAAGATAGTGCTTAGCATAATGTATAATAGTTAATTTTATTAATAGTATAGGTAAATGTAAGGAATAAGGTAAGCATAATTATCTTAAATCTGTATATCGTCAAAAGATTTACGTTGGAAATTACCAAATTCCTTTACAGAAGTAATCACCATCAGCATCCAACCAGTCAACAAGTTTTCTATTGTACCACATAAATGTGCCTTTCAAATTAGGCGATGCCTCGAGTATCAGGTATAGAATTACTTCAGCTGCCTTATCGGGGTCTGTTTCTCCACCACCAGCAGCCATATCAGTCTTAAGATGCCCAGGATGTACAGCATTTATAGAAATATTCCGATCAATATATTTTCTTTGCTGCACCATTGTCAACGCGGTCAAGGCAATTTTTGAAACTCTGTGTTCAGCGTGCTTACCATCGTCAGCAAAGTTATTTTTATCAAATGTCCCATCTCTAACACTCTTCAAATATTCGTCAACAAAATTATTTATCTGCTTAGTTTCTAAACTTGAACTGCTCAGTGTATTAATCCACTCTTTGTTCTTTAAATTTGAAAGATGACCGCAGGCGCTCGATATATTCACGACTCTAGCACCATCTCTTAGTAAGGGAAAAAGATATTCTTCTATTGTGAGTAAACTTTTATAATTGACATCTATATTCCGTTTTGCAGCTATAAAATTCGGATAAACTTCATCCCATTCTAAAATGGCAGCATTATTTACTAAAACGTCAAATCCTCCATGTTTAGTTTTGATAAACTCCGCGAGAAGTTTTACGCTGTCAATGTCACTCACGTCTAATATGTGAAACCGCGGCGCCAAACCTTCGGCTTGTAGTTTTTGTGTGGCTTCTAAACCTCGTTTTCCGTCTCTTGCAGTCAAGTAAACAGTTCCTTTAAATTTTTGGCATAGTCCTTTTACAATCGAATACCCCAATCCTTTATTGGCGCCTGTAACAATTGCTATTTTATCACTCATTTTGTTTTGACTTGCTTGACGTCCAATAATCTTGAATGTAACGACAGAACTACACAAGAATTATTTATAGTTATCAGTGACAGTTCAATGTCCACTTAGTACATTAAATACTTACCTATTATCTTATGTAAATAGCAATATTGTTTTAGAAGTAATAAAATGAATACCTAACAGTTCTTTTTTTTATGCAACAATCAATGCATGGTCAGTGCCGTTTGACATTTACGTGATAATTTTATTTTTAAACCAACAGGATATTACCGCTTGATACGAAGTTAATGGCCAGCAGTTGTATGAACTCTAAATGGAACTTAAAAATAACAAATGAAAGTTATTTACACTAGTAATTTTATTCACTACAAATTGAATAAGTAGCTCTTTTCAACTTTAGATTGAGGTGATAACGATAATTAGGTGGTTATCAATTTCATGTCCTTAACTACGAGTAATTAACTACATAAAAAATTAGAAAAAACCTTGGTAAACACGGATCATGACGTGTTTACACCGTTTATTGAGCTAACGGTATCTAATGATGACGTCCTTGAACGTTATGTGACTTGCTATTTTAAGAGCGTTAGGTTCTCTGTTATGAACATCATAAACCAGTGTTTTTGTTTATTAACAAATACCATGTTAATTGAATATAATAATAAATATGTTCGATATTTGCGTTAGGTACTTATTTTTTACATTATGCATTCCAACGGTTTAACGGCATTAACATTAACGGAATTTACAACTTGGTCCATAAAGACAGTTGTTTCCAGATATTGTGAGTGAAAAGCTCGTCAGCCTCTGGTGTTGCAAATATCCATAGGCGACAGTGATCACTTATTGTCCGCCTATCGGCCGCCCGCTCCCTCGGGAGCGGAAGAGGCTCGGCGATACTGTCTAGCGTCGATGGTTGGCGATTGACGACCGCAGGTCACAACACCGTCTGACGACGGGGTGAAATTACCGGGGGGCGGTTGACCCCCCGAGACTGCCCGAGTAAAGAGAGGACCCTCGAGACCCGTAAACTCGTCCCCATGGGGCGAAATCTGCCGCGGCGTACGAACGACCACTGTTGTTGCTGCTGGCGACCACTTACCATCAGGTGGCCCGTTTCCTTGTTTGTCAGCTTATGCATTAAAAAAATCTTTTCTTGGATTTATTATCAGAAAACATTGATGCTTTGCACTGCAGGCCCGTTGAACTTTGTATCAAATAAGGCATAAATTAAAACTCTATGTTTTATTACAATGTTAATTGTCATCATTTTTTTTGTTTATTATACTTAGATATCCTTTTTTTAAATATTTCTTTGCACCTGCCCCCTTGCTTTTTCATAGGTTTCCTATTCCCAAATGTTGACTGGTGCATAATATCACTAGGCATTAAGTTCGCCTTTTTATGCTTGCTTATGATGTACATACATAAAGACATACAATAAAACGTAAATAAATAAAAAAATATATTATCGTAGAACTGAATTGTCACGACAATTGTCATAACGTTTCAGTTCTATGATATTAATTTATTAATAGGGTAAATAACATAACATGTAGGTAGGTTTTTTAATTGCCGTTTACAATCCCACCGATTTCATGTACCTACTTACTTGTATTTTGTTTTTCCTCGTGAAGTCATAAGTCCACTTAGACTGTTTCCTTTGTGCGTTTAGCTACGACGTGTCATACATAATAATATAGAATAATAGTCAAAACAGTTTCTATTTGGCTTTTTAAACTGTTTAAATTAAATAAATTATTTTACATTTAAGTTAATGTACCTGCTGTAAGTAATAACATTTCATATGAAGATCAAGATCGTCAGAAGTGTATAGAGCAAAGTTATGAATCGAAAAACGAAGAAATAAATACGAAATATATTGTTGTTACAGAACTACAAAGTTATTAAATTGATGCATATATAGTCAAACAATGGAATATATCTACATTACATTCTTTTTTAATATTCATTATGGCAAAGAGGAAAAAAGCCCACCTGGTGTTAATTGGTCACCGTCGTAATGGACATTATTACGCGAAATTAAGTTCTATATAAATGTCAAGGGCTGAGTAAACTTCAGACGTAACTAAGGATAATGAAGATCGTGGTGTATACATAATAAATGCATCAAAGAAAGCAGAATTTTCGGAGGATAATAAAACAATATTTTATTGTCGCATTCAGTATTTTTCTACATCGGTGACACTAACTTAAACCTAACAATTTTAATCGTTCGTGCTTAGTTTTCAAAATGTGGCTGTTAAAAGTCAAGGACAAGGATATTCGGTGACTAAAATATATATTTACACATTTTCATTTTTGGTACTGAGTTTATAGCCACGAATTCAGCTTGATACTTATGAGTTACACAGTCTTTAGCAAAACTTATGTCAAGTGAAAAACACTGTGATATTATTTTTTTCATTCTTTGCTAATGTAACAGCCTAATTTATAAATAGTTTATTTAAGGTGGAGATGTTATAAAAGAGTCCTCTAAAAGGACAGGTTAATATAGGTCCTGTGGCGCCAGAATAACTGTCATCATGTTCTACTGATAACGAGTCTATGGGGTCTCCAAGAAAATAATTTCCTTCTTCCTGCTATTTCTGTTGGACTGTTTATTCAGTCGTACCAATGTTTCAAAAGCGTTAACTGCGTCGACTTGAGGTTTAAAGTTTTCAGAAGCTTGATTCGCATATAAACCAAGATCTGTCAGTTGACGGCTTGCAAGCTTTATGCTGAATTATAAATTCATGAATTATAATTCACGTACTGTATAATTTTGTAGCTTGACTCATATTCGCTCATATGTACCTACCTATTGCAATAGTCACGGTCCTGACGCAATTTTGCTTATCTGCCGACAATCTTACGGATATAACGTCAGTCGTGCGAATAAAGAGTCAATTTTAGATAGAATGGGAAGTCGTGGTAGCCATCTTGTTTGTCCGGATCAATGTTGTATTTTTAATTGATCAGCGAGAATTAAAGCTGCAGTTTGAGATAGTTACAAATGGTTATAATCGTACCGAAATTAGAACGTTTTTCAGGGTCATATCATTTGTTCTTTTAATGTAGGTGATTGCGTTCTGTCCAGCTGTTGTCATAAGTTATTGTATTTTTTTATTACACATCATTAAATATACGTGTGAGCAAGAGGTTATTCACATTCACACGGCCGATTTCAATTATACCTTATCTGTTGTCCTAAAAATAAACATGTGTTTTAATTATATTTTTTCAAAAATTTGTGCAGGTGCAAACATATGAATGTCATGCTTTTATTTTTGCGTTATAACTTTGTATATAGAGTTGCGTGGGTCTAAGCAAGATACACAATAAATTATACGAGTACATTTTTCGGGGTGGATAAGACCCGTATCCTTAACTGAAATAAAAAATCGTCGCTTTCGTAGTAAAAGGCCTGATTTATAATCTCTCGGTTTGATGGACCTTAACCGAGTCCAGGCCAGACACTGCTGGAACATGATAACAGACACGATGTCTTTTCTGGTGAGGCCGCATATACAATGAGTGTGTCAAAAAGATTATTTCATTAGAATCGTCCTCAACGTCTTTGTAGAGCTACTAGGTTAAATACATATAGCATATATAATATTTTTCACACGACAAAGACGTCACAATATCAATACATGACGATACAAAGAATCGTCAAGCCTATTGTCGCACACATTACGTAATACAGGCGACGTCATATATTTTATTTGGAAGCCTCGATACGTTCTAATATAATTACAAAATTATGTTGTATATTTAACGAACTAAATTGAAGAGTGCTCTTGAAATTTATTTATTATCAATATAATATCATCATGCCAGGTCCCTCCTTATCTTAAAGAAAGTATCCTTACACACTTGACTTCTTTCTTCCACGTTCATCGCTGTCTTCGTACGAGTACCTACATGCACAGCGGTTTCGGAGATTTCTAACTCCCTCATCAGTCAAAACTTAACATATTTGCTCTAGATAGGTGAATATTGGTCTAACTTGGGACCTTCCTCCTGCTCTTCAAATTTCCTGTCTTTTTTCAATAATTACTTTTGTCACTAATCAATATTGACCTAAACTTTATTCAATGTTCCACAACGAGTAGCAATTAATTAACTGCAATGATATTCTGTAGAGAAAACAAAACACTATAAAATCGGATAATTACATCAGTTTAGAAGGTAACCTCAGTTAGGTAAAGTTTATTTTGCGGCGTTATTTATTTGAAGGTCTCATTAAGATTCATACAGCTCTTATCTCATCTGCTCTGTATGGATGGTACATGGCGATGAAAACATTGACCACTACCTGCTTCTGCGCATTAGTGCCCAGTGAACGGGAGGTTTGGGATTCAAATCCCGGGTCGAGTACTATGAGATGTTCCTAATTTAGAATTTCTAGTAGTGACTCGAAGTCTGGAACTGTGCCCGGTGTATGGCAATAGGCTCACCAGTTATTCCATGGGACGTAAACGTAACTGGTGAAACATGGTAGCGTACTACACACCCCTTCCTGTTTCGGGGATTATAGGCGTGATGTTTCGTTGTATTGATCAACTTTATTAGTTTTAGTTATCAAGCTGTTATAAAAGGTGGTAGCTAGAAAAAATAATTTTGTAGCCGTTGCAAAGTCAAATTGGGTTGCTACAAACTGTCAGATTTTCAAAATAAAGTATCCATGCAAGTACCAGTATTTATTTGTTAATTAGAACAATCGTTTTTTAATTTACATTGGCCATATATGAGATTTTTGAGGTTGACTTAGTAGGGGATTGAGACATGGACATTGGCCTCCCCTAGTAAGCAGTTTCGCGCTGTCCTCGCCTTGCCGCATTCAGTACCTATTTGGTTTTTGATTGCAGACTACAATCAGTACATATTGGAAGCACTCGTGACCTTTACGCTTTTGCAGGTTATAATTAATCTGTAAACTTACACACTGAGAGCGGTCAGATCATGCATGCGTGACCGTTAATAGCTTATTTCCAAGACCATTTCCGTGCTTCGGAGGCACATAAAGTAGTTGGTCTCGGTTTTTGTAAAGTGTAACAATTTTTAAATGTCGTCAGAGGCTTCCGAAAAAGAAATAAACTAAGTAGGTACATAATGTATATACATTTCTGTGAACATTTTTGTCTTACAAATTCGCGTTCGTCTTACAAATGTTTATTTTGTCATAGACGTAAATAGAATCTATAACGCTCGATTTAACTGCCAGATTCACTGACTATCCTGTGATGATCCTTCTTACTAACACTACACACGTTATTGTTCTGACGTCAGCACATATGCAGTTTTTCTAGTTGGTAAGAAGAAGGTACTCGTAAATATATGCTTGAATAGTTCTCTTTTTAAAAATGTTGAACGGCTTGCGCAGTGCGTAAAAGCATAGAGAGATATTTTTACACACACAGTATCTTCTAATTATGTTTCACAGTTGGTAAGGAATTGTATGTCCCTAGCTGAAGAGGCAAGACAGTGTTCGAATAAGTATGAAACTATTCCCTACCCTGGTACCCACGTCCCCAGATAGACTTATTTAACTTAATCGAGCTTCGAAACCTTTTATTAATGGTGAAAGACGGCTTAGACGCAAAGTTTTTTTTTATTATTTCTTCAAAATATGATTTACATTTACCGGCTTAACTCACGTGCGTTTTTAAGGATAGCCCAACTACTTACGGACCTGTACGAGGTCCTTCCTCATGATCTCACGCCGTTTGCAACGAAGTCGCAGTGGAGACAGTTCGCTACTGCTGCGAGACTTCTTTAAAATAATGTAAATGAATGAAATAACATTATAAATGGATTAGTCTGCATTTAGAATCCGTTTAACACAGTTATAATAGGTTAAAGAGTTTGTACTATAACAATCGTTACCATTAAAGTGAATATTGATTTATTATTTCATTAAAAACATCAGGTTTTAATTGCGGGGTTTTAGCCACTTACTAGAAGAAAAGGTTAAATTATCAATCAGTTAAAATAAAACAATCTATTTCCTGTTTCTGTTATAACATTATGAATTAAAAAATTTTTTGTGTCACACTAGCGGAATTTTGTTCTAGCGTTTTTTTTCCAAGATGTGACAAGGTTAAACTGATACAATCTGTGACGTCTAGCATAATATATTATGTTCTTATTAGTGGTTTTATTACCAAACTTCCATCTAAGTTGTTGTTGTTAATGATATGAAAATATTTTATACATCTAATTCAGATATGGAACGTTAGGTCCCATAAAAAAGGAAAGAAAAATTTGTCAATTTTCAAAGGCACGTTTGGCTAATCTCATCTTGGTATAAGATCATCATCATCGTTAGCAGCAGCGACGGCGGCGACGGGATTAGCAGCAGTCACAACAGCACCAGCAACACTAACAGTAGCAGCGAAAGCTGCGGCAGCAACAGCATCACTGATATTTATACACACATGTATATGGTTGTATAATATTTTCTAAAAACTTCTAGAAATAGGTTTATAGACGAAATGTATAGCTTAATTGGTTTCGATTTATAAGCCGCAAAAACGCGTATTTTTACAACGTCATTAAAACAATCCTGTAGATATTATTATTCATATAAACCTAAGTCACGGATATGACATTGACCAACTTCGGTCTGGTATTTAAAATTTAAAACAGTTGATACTCTAACAGCCTTATGTGGGTCAGGGGACATCGAATGTATAGTTTTAATGGCAGACGATTTAGAAGGTGTGAAGCGATTTTAGCATAACACCTGAGCACACAGATAAATACAACGCAAAACTGGCTGTAAAATTATGTAACTAATTATTTAACAGTTTATAGCCATTTTGTATACATTGAATAAATCATTAAACACGATAAAAGATGTCATTAGGACAAACGTCAGTTGAGTTTCAAACCGAAATATAAGTAGTTCCATTTTCAAATGGCAGATTCAATATAGTCAATTAATGACCAATTAATTTTATCTATGATATTCGATAGAGATATGGTTAAATAATTATTATTATTTAAATACATATAAAATAAAAAAAAGATTTGTAAAATTAAAAATTTCACTTTAATACAAAAGGAAAACATCCCGAAGAAATTTACGAACTTAGCATTCCCTATAGTGTTCTCTAAGAGGTCTACGGTCTTGACCCTTCTCATTTTGAGAAGTAACCCACGTCTAACAATGAAACAATTTTGACATAAATTTGCCTATGATCAGACCTTCTCAACAACTAAGATATATTTTGTTAGATTGCGAAATATATACATAATTTAATTTTTTTTATTATAAGAAGCACTTTATAATGATAGAAACAGTTGACTTTTGGTGCTCTGTGCCCACTCCGTAAGGGACCGGTTATAACGATATACTAATAATAATAATATCAAAACAGTAATATGAAATCTACGGATGCTTAAAGTACAATATCAAAAAGTAAACTTGAAGTAAGCTTAATAGGAGTAATTGCGCAATTCAAAGGTTCTAAGTTTCATTATAATTGAGTAGTTGATATTGAAAAAGTGAGTGACGATATACGCAAAGTGGCTGGCAGTGGTTGGATGCGAAGAGCTAAAGATGGAGCTCAGTGGCGTGCCATTGGAGAGGCCTATGTCCAGCAGTGGACGGAAGTAGGCTGATGATGATGATATTGAAAAAAATGATTATCTAAGCTCTGCTTATAAAAAAAACTGTTTACGAACTGTAGTTTCTTAATATCAACAGTTCTTTTTCTAAAACACTTGCGTAAACAGAACAGTAGAACAAAAACAAACAAGTTTATTTGTTTTTGCTGAGATATGAATGTAGTAGGACTGCGCTTTGGTAGAACCCATATTATGTTTACTATCACAATGTTTTTATTCTTCGCTTTATTGTCATAGTCAAACAGCATATTTAGCTAGAAATAACATCAACACCTTATACCTAAGTATTTGTCATTCTACGTCGAGATATAGGTAACTTCTCTTAATGAAAAAGGTTGACGATATAGACTAGGTACTTACCTACTACATTGGTAATGTATGTGTCGTCGGATTTAATAAGTGTTGGAGCACATTATTATTACTCTCGAATTATATATCTTCACGATGTTTAACTTCACCGTCTTTCCGGGTAGTATTTATGCTGAAAAATGAGAAATACTAAAGTTAGATATGACATATATCCGAATTTAGACTGTATCACTTTAGAACGAAATCAAAGATAATTAAACAAATAAGGCATAATATCCGCGACCTTTGCCGTGTTACCGTTCTGCGTGCACGCGTATATCCTTGTCCTTAAACTTGATACAGGCGCGGTGCACGGCGCACGCGCAATGTGCCATCAGTTACTGCAGTGATCGTGAAACTTAACGAGGTGCTTATAAATTATTTAAATCATTTTAATATCATAACTTATACGATTAAAAGTTGCATAAGTTTTGTTATAACAATTGTGTAATAATTCGGTATATTTAACGTAATAATTTAAAGGAATTTAGTGTGAAAATATATATATAGCAAATTGTTATGGTGGTTCACCAAACTCATATAGGGTAAAATATTGTTAAAAGTGGAAAGATTAATTAAAAAGTGAATAAAATATTGGCCTTCAATTCGAGTGCTTTTAATTGCGTAGATGATTGAAACGATTTTAATATTAATTTACATTTGTTTAAAAAATTACCGGGACAATAATATTCAAGTGTTTTGAAATAATAGATACGAATATTCATATTGAAAAATTTAAGTGTTGTTTAATTACAATATTAAAATCAAATTAAACAAGTGCCGGTTTCAAAAAGAACCTATCTTGGTAAAAGTTCGCGTTCCAATACTATCAAAAAGTCTGTGTTTAAATGGTAAGTCCTTTTATAATTGAACATTTTTAATCAAACATTACAAACAATACGAGTTTATTATCGAATAACGTGAGACAACCAATCCTTACCCATTAAATTTATATAAAACAACTTGCAAATTAATTTTTAGACTGCCTCGGTGGTCGAATGGTTGCAAACGTGACAGCTGATCGGGAGGTCCAGAGTTCAAATCTAGGGTCGGGCGCTATTAGATTTTTCTAATTTAGAATTTCTAGTAGTGACTCGGAGTCTGGAATTGTGCCCGGTGTATGGCAATAGGC
>DWME01006912.1:0-13128 GCA_018244795.1 Parelbella ahira ahira
TGTTAGAAACGGCTGAGCGAATAAAGTTGAGAAAGTTTCGCATACTTTGAACCTTTAATTAAAATATACAAATGTTTTATAGAAATGAATATAATTGATCAGAAGAAAAAAACATTCTGTTGCTTTCTGTTCCACCTACTTCGTACAAAATATAGTTGTAACAACTGTATTTACAATACAATCGGAATTCAAAGTATAATCATGGCACTTTCCTGTTACTGTAGAGAGTATAAAAAGCACAGAATAGAAAAATACAATTAAGACATTAAACTAGTAAGAGACGATTTTTAATATCTTCTAATCTTTTATTTCCTTACGGAAATAAGGCATCATTTACGGCCTATGTTCGCCACTGGACCCTTTTCTGTTCAGTAAAAAATACTTTGAAAAATATTGTATAAATACGTACGTAAGTAAATAACAAGTATGGACCTATCTAAATACATAATGGTATTTTTTTACTTTTTTTAACACTTTAAACTCTACTGCTCTTCAGTACTAACATGCTTGAGGTCTAACCGATAACTTAAAACCTATTAATTGCCATTAACACATTCAGAATTTGTAGTATATCTCCAAATTTAATTATCTCAGCATTCTGTGAGCAGATGTATGATAGTTTGTATCTGTCCAGTGACAACTCCAAATAAAAAATTAAATGTATCGTTCTAACTCTGGAATTAACGAGCTGAGATAACAAAATAAAAATAAGGCCATTTCAATTAAAAAAGCAAGGTTAATGGTTAATGGCGAGTGAGATTAAAAATCCGAGAGATCCAAAAATTGTTGAAGAGTGCCTTGAATGAAGACCGCAATTGGCCAAAAAGTGCAGTCGATCAGCCGCAGCCTTCTAGATGGATTGTGGTTTACAATAGGCCAGCTGCTGGATTGAAAACGTTTAAAAAATCGTTTCGAAAAAATGGCATAAATTAGAAAACAATAGGACACTAAAAATACAATAATATGAAAACTGACAATAATTACTGACCGTATTAATCTACTTTGTCTCACCAATAGATCTACAACGAGCCTTGACAAGCCAACCAGACATTAAATCATTGACTCACATAAAAATTAATTACCCTTTACTTTGTGAATATACAAATAAAGGGTGTGAAGTGGCGAGAACGGGTTGTTTGTTTCAACCACAAACAAGTTAGTATGTGGCGGGAGGGTAACGTGCGGCATTTAAATTGTACCGGCCCGCATGTTCTGGAATAATTGCGTATCTCTTTGATTCAAATTTAGAATTCTTCTGGCACGGATTTGTTGACAATCGTCATTTATGTACATACCCGCACACATAGAAATATGTCTATACTCTATATAATGTAACTTATTTCTTCTATTTTAATGACTATAAATAAATATTTGTAGACTTTAATACAGATTTATATACACTGTAACAAAAACTATGGAAAAAAAAAACTATAAAAACAAAAACAACCGAAAACTTACTTATCATTTTAAACAAATTTTAATTAACTATAAATCGTAATTAAATTCTTTGTCACCAAGATAACCTAATATTACTAGTTGCTTTTTGAATGAATGAACTTGCTAATATCAACAATATATTATGAAGTGTAGGTATGTATTGTGTGTTAAACTTAAAAACACATTTTCCTGCACATCGTCTTCATACTCATGAAACATGCACTCGATACGCTTAACCCTTTGTAATATAAAATGCAGGTGCACAACACTAAGGGGTATTATTATCTGTATATTTACCTTGTCGCCGTCGTACGTGCATGCACACTGTGAACAAACATGAGAAATAATAGACAAGCAAGTTTATTCTGATAGAAAAGTTGAACATCGATATAAACTCACGTCGGGCCAGTATAAAAGGGAAAGAACGAGACATATTTCGGTCAACGCTCGGTCGCACAACAGAAATGGAGCGAGCCATTTTTCGATCAGTTAAAATGTATTGTTTCGTGAACTTAGCCTACTACAGTTAAAAGCTTTGCAGCGTGTTCACGGCAGGCAGTATATCGCGTTCATTTACAAACCCGTCGTTTGTCAAGTGACTAGGAGTTACCTAAATACAGCGCTCGGTTCAAATAATTTATTTGTTTGAACAATAAAGTTTGGGGCGCTTGGCTCAACTTTATGATTGCCCCGCCATTTGTACCTGTTTGTGCACACCTATTTTAAAACTCAATGCGCTACTTTGTAATACAATTCGCGTTACTCGTTGTTTGTTAAACATGTTAATTCTTTCTGAAAATTTTGTTTAAACAGTACTGTAAGTCCCAATATTAATAGTTAAGTCTAGTCCACATATTCCCAACTCTTTCAATGGTGATATGATTTTTATCGTATTTATGAGAAAATACTTCATACAGATAAGTATTCATTAATCTAATTTCCTTAATATTTTTTTGTCAAATTTAACGTGCTTTTAATGTATTATTTTAGTAACAGTTGCAACCATTATATCTATGCAAGTTTGAGGTAGCATTTTGCTAATTGCCGTATAAAATTTTCTTTTTAATTGTACCTACATATTAACATGCTCTACCATTTAGCCAGTTCTCGTTGATGATTATAATAATTTGTTTCTAACTTCATAATAATGTCTATACCATTCAATATACTTAACTATTATAAACTTGTTATCGTAGGGCAACGACTAGAGGAGCCTGCGTAAACACATTGAAATCCAGAAAATTAAGGATTTTGTGAACAATTTCACATGTAGTCAAGTCGCGTGAATTACTATGGCAACCACATTTCGTATTTGTAACTTTAGAAACTCACTCAGAAAGTTTTATCGGCTGCGTCATCGTAAATTCCAATAATAGTTAACAGTAACAACACGCTTGCAATCCTTGAAGCGGTAGGCAGAGGGTTGTAGTACATCCCCACGTTTCACCAGTTCTGTTTAAGTCCCATGGAATAGATGATGAGCCTATTGTCATTCACCGGGCTCAGATCTACACTCCGAGTCCCTACTAGAAATTATAAATTAGAATAATCTAATAGTACCCAACCCGGGATTTGAACCCAGGACCTCCCGATCGGCAGTCGCGTTTGCAACCGCTCGACCAACGAGGCAGTCAACAGTCAAATTTGCAATCTCACCTGGAATGTATTTTACCAATAATATATAGGGAATGTAAACAATTTTGCTAGCAGCAAAAATTACTTTCCATTAAATCAAGTATTGACTTAATGGTAAGACTAATTGAAATTAATGTTACGATTTTGGTTTTCACCAAAAAACTTCATTTTGGTTTCGCTTAAAAACCTTCGGCTGGGGTGAAACAAATTCATTATACGGGCACTGTAAGATATTATGTTCAAAACGGTTAGATTCACTTACCGCCCTTTAAGCTAGATCTTCGGTCGCGAGCTTACATTATCTGTTTATTTGTTAATTTAACAAATTCTTTAAGACATACAACAGTTTTTTAAAATTCGTTTGTCTGAAGAAATTTTTCAAACATCACATAGTTTGATTTCCTGTAAAATATTTAGTTTTCTGTTTCATGTAATCGTCGAACCGTTACATATGTATGTATATGCTTATAAGTATTTTATTTAACGTAATAAACAAAATTTACTACTAAAAACGTTAGCAAATATTTTCACGTCACAGACAAGTTATATCTTCCGATGTGACTAACGGTACTTACAATAATTAAACTGTCACTAATAAAACTTTACACTTCATGAAACTGACACTAACTATATTAAGAATATTGGCGACATAAAATATGTACCTAAATGTGTGTTTAACATAAGATATATAAATTAATCCTTACTCATTTACTCTTAAACAACTAAACTATAAGATAATGTTGGTGCAATTTGTTCCAGATGCGCCGTTCTCTGATCACCGTGTTACTTCTCACTACAGTGGCCATCTCAACTGGTGACGGTCTTCCAATTCTAACAATAAAACAGCTGGAACCAGAAGTCGAGACAACAGAAGATCAAGCAAACGACAACACCATCAACGAACGATTTCGTGACAATGATGTTTCAAATGACATATTCTATAAGGTGTCTATTGGATCATCGCGCAATCCATATACTCCGTTGATAATTCCGCAAAAATCACGTGTCGTGTACGTAAAAGATAATAATCGAAACGAGGACCTTGATACTGAACGTGTGGATAAAAATGATAATTACGACAATGAAGGATTCCGAAAAGAACAATGGCACAATTATCCGAGACAGCTAGACCGCCTCCAAAAGTATTTATACAGACATCATCAATTCGACAACAAGGCTAATGGTGAGTCTGATGATTCAGACGACTTTAGCAAAGTTTATGACATAGACACGAATGATATTAATCGACAAAGCAATAAAAATGGACATGACATCTTGGACACGGTAGTAGCCGCGACTAGTCCTTTATTAATACTCAAAATCCGATTAGCATATTTGAAAAACAATATGCAAAACACTGATCTCAACGAGTTGACCAATGCCGTGCCAATAGAATTAGTTCCTAACACCGACGCAGATGAAAAGGATCAAAATATATTAGATCCCATTATAAGAGCTGTGAAAGTCAAGAGAGAAGGAATTAGTAATACGAAAGGATCTGAATTTTCGGGTAAGCAAAAAAATAGTTACAAAAAGCCTTCTAACCCACGACATCTATTTATTATGTCTGCTTAGGTCTTTTTCATTGGTAAGTTGAAAAGCTGGTAGAAATTGGTTGATAGATCTCTTACGGCATCGCATTTCACTTAAACGTTGAAATCTTCGCATAAATCTGCTCAAATCTGGAAAGAGCACAGGCTGACGGTGAACACGAAGCTATAACGTCAGACGATTTAGCAGGTTCCGGTTTGCTACTTTTGTAAAACAAAAACATGTTATATGTACATATATCTATTTATCAAATATTTATATACTTATGTATTGAGTATAATCATCAATCAATCATTTTTTTTTTCTATATAAAAGGCAAAATTAATTTTAAATAGATTATCGAAAATATTTTGCTCAAATAAATAGCATGGATAACTTATAAAGCAATTTTTTCAAATGTGACGAACGGTACAACGGTAACGAAAATCGCTTCAAGATTGTATACCACACTTAAGATTCCCCAAAACTGATTACAGTTCAAACAATTCACACATGGCTCAAATATGTTTCCACATTAGTCAGAGCCAAAACTGTGGGAAAAGCGAGTTTAATAAAGCAATGAACATTAAATGCATATTTATGTGGATTTTTCTTTATTTATATATACAAGCTGCATGTTCAATGTGAAAATACATACTTAGCAAAAATAGACCCAAAACAAATTTTCCAATTTTATACATGCATTGCATGCATGTACATTGCCATGAACGTATTCAGACGCTAGCTAAGAAATCAGTTTCAGTAATCCCTGGATTCATAGGACAGTTGGTTTTCTATGATATTATTTAAAGCCGATTTGCCTTTGACCAGCGAAGCATACTATAATAGCCTTACGTCCTCATTATAAGAGGAAATCATGTCCAAGAATGAATCTGTTAATTCTGATAATGACGTTGCCTATGATGACGGTAATGACGCTAAAGATTATTACCGATTATATAAATGCGCATGAAAAAACTTATTAATAACCGTAACATAAAATTTACTTGCAGACAAGGCGCGGGATAATAAAAAAATTGTGAACAAGAGAATATTCTCGCTTTGGAGCCGGCTGCAGAACCTCTCGCACAAGGGCCACGAGCTGCACCACCGGAGGCATCTCCACGCGTTCTACGGCTTTCCTAACGACGACGGCAGCGGGAGCGGCACCCTCACTGCGGAGACCAGGGCTTCTTTCATACGACCACCCGGCTCACCGTTACGATGGGGATAGTTCTTCCTACTATTTATATGTATATCGCGATAAAATGCGAATGTTTCTTTTTATTTGCAGTGAAGTCAATTTAACAACGCCGAAAATTTCCGATAATCTGATTCTCATCATAGCTGTGATTATAATGCTGGTCTTCAAACACCCATTAATCATTTTTAATCAGAAATTTTTATAGCCCTTTTTGTAAGGCGTATTCTTTTTATAATAATTTCCAAATAAGTTTCATTCGTTTTCCCAGTGTAATCGTAAGTTATTGCCCAGTAACTGCACGCTGAAGAAAGCAACTAATTAGTTCACATTTTAACTTACCTTTATAGATTATTTTTCGACAGAACTAAGCACAATTAAAAGCTATTTGACTCTCTGCGGCTGTTTAGTTAGCGCGGCTGGAAGTGGGCATAATTGCCAGCCATTATTTTCTTCTTAGCGTTTAAGAAGTGTTTAGAGTTTCTTTTGAATGTGTTGTGTGCTCTTTCGAAACTAAATAATATTATAGGCGATGTAGACAATAAAATCATATTGATATATAGTTGTAGTTAAATGTATGTTAATAGTTTTGCAGATTATCGTAAATTTTTGCTCGACAACTTTACAAATGGTCTTAGTCGTGCAAATTTTATCGACTCCATTTGAGTAGTAAACCTAAGTGAAATGTCATTTGAATATGAAAAGTATTGTTACTACATATAATTTACTTACTAAATTATGTATTTTATTATTAAATATTTATAGTAATTATTTATTGAAATAAATGTATAATAAGTTATGATAATAGACAAATGCTTACAATGGAATGGTTTACGTAAATGTATGGAATTCATTGTTATTAATAACATCTATTATAGGTACATATTAAATTTAATACATAATTGTGGTCAATAAATAGAACAAATTATTTTGTTTACAATACATCAATATTTTAAGAAAACTATTTAAAAGTATGTTTTTAATTTTATTCTTTGATTTGTGTAATATACCCACCTAAATAAAATATATTTCTTTTTTGTACCTTTAGCGGGTTTTTTATAACGTTAAATATACTTTTTTGTAAAAACAATCTTTATTTTCAATATTCTTTTATAATTATGGTTTTTTTCAATGACGTTTTTGGTTTTGAATTTGTAAATAAACTCAATTTTGGACTTAAACTCGCTTCTAGTATAATCTACGTCATCGTATGATACACTACGATGTTATAAACGTAGAAAGCATGTGTTACTTAAGCTGCTATTGATGTATGAATATTTAATCGTGTAATACCGTATTAATATTGGAATAATGTAAATAAATAATAAACTAATATCAGCTGCAATATAACGTTTTTATTCTTAATTTTTGGATTACCCAATTAGCCCTCGTACACCGCTATCATTCCTCAACGCAGTTTCCAAATATTAAAGCAACCCCTCAAAAATAAAACTATTCTCGCCATACTTTGAATAAAACCAAAATTAACAATTATTTAAGGTAGGTTAAAGTGTGTAGATTGGAAACAATTCCTATATAAACGATGACAAATCTGAGGATCAAACAACGTACGTCATCCTTTTTTTTTGTATTACAGAGTATTTAAGGGATCGAAAATTTTTACAAAATTTTGAATGATAAAATTTTTACACTATAAATTTCTATATGAATTTTAGACATAGTTGTACTACATTACATAATAATAACAAAATTTTTTAAAATGAGTTCATATTCAACCAGTATAAAAACTTTAGGGGTTGTTATATTTTCCTATAATTAAATTAATGCCGCAAATTCTTTCTCGTTCCTTCTATTTTGAAATTTAAACTGACTCATTCAAAATTAGTTACGTCAAAATTATTATCAAATTATTGACTATTATTACACACTTGCCATTAAAGTGTTATCAAACAAAACAATTCACACCTACTTAGCACGCATTTATTAAATATTCCCGCCATTATAGCGCTCAAAAGTTGTAACTATAATCTAACGCTAGATGGCGTTAGATTATAGTTACAACTTTTGTACGACAACACAATATACTTGACCTCGACTGATAGTAATGCGACAACACACAACAGCTATATTTTTCAAACACTATTCATAAATACATAGTTATGAAATTTGCGTAATACAGAAGCTAAGAAAGAATTTAATAAGCAAAAATGGCTGTAAGTATTGATATTTTTAACGTATATTATTTAAAACACTGACCGTCTCTCAATACTAATTAATGACATGAAAACAAAAGCTAGAAATTTGTATTCTTTGAATGTTTGATAGTTAAATGCTATACACGTCTTTTATAATTTTACAATACACCCAATCAAAACAAGAAAAGTTTTAATATCAAGTTAATACAATATAAAGTGAAATAACCTGTTTACAAAATAAAAATACATAAATATGTTGCCAACTTTTGACGTTTTCTACTATTTTGTAGAAACTTAAGAATTATTGTTTTGATTCATTAGTTTCATGTACCTAATGACTGTAAATAAGTGTTATAGTTGTTTTTTCTATTGTACCTGTTATCTGTATATTTAATTTATATGAAGAAAATTTTAAATAAGTATATGAAGCATTTTAAAATAATGACATTACCGGGAATCTCAATATTTTATACCGGATGTCTTGCAGTATGTTATATACCTAATGTCAACCAGTCTACATTTTATTTCAATATATGAAATCGCCATCTTTCTCTGAAGGAAACTCGAGCGATACTGTACGGTTTCTGGCTGTCTTCGTGCACGTGGCGCGTGCGCGCAGCCCTGCTTATCAAGGGCGTGCACTTCGAAGAAAAACCCGTTGATATAGTAAAGGCGCAAAATCAAAAAACCGAATCCTACCGAGCCATTAATCCAGCTCAAAAAGTACCTGCTTTGGTTATTGGTAGGTAACATTAGATAAAGTAAACATATCGTTGTTATTAAACTGACTTTCATATGCATTAAGAGTTTGATGTGTTTTAAGGAATTGTCAACCTTTGATTATATTGAGTCGAATAATTCGTAATATTTTTACTTTCATTATTTTCTTCCATTGTTCTTCTTCCATGTTTAACGCGGGTCGTCTGTCAGAAAGAAAAAAGTTACAGCTACAATCTAGTAGGCAAACCAAAAGCGAATTTATAGACTTCATATGCCTTCTAGACGTTATAGAGAACTCTAAGGCGTTAGGATTTCTCAAGACATTTTCCTAGGGTGCTGCGCGGGGTACCTAATTTATAAACTTAAGATAAGTAAATAGATGGTAATATTAGTAAACACAATGTTTTTTTTCTCTGAAACGACCATTCTATTTATAAACCACAAACCACAACATGCCACGAAAAATAAACTACTTATTATTAAAAAAATAACTATCACCGCTTTCGCTGTAGTAAGTCTATATCAAGAACGCAACGATTTTATAAATTCTCGTGGGCTTTTCTATTTTACCGAGGGAATTGAAAGCAAGGCCGCTTCACTCAGCCGGCCACAGCGACCGCAGAAAGGGAGCAAAGTAAATGTCAAAGCTAAAGTAAAGATAAAGTAGCAATCGTCACAAATACTATAAATAATTTATTCCATCAATAGTTGCTGAGTCTACAAACAGAAAAGTTACCAAGCGCGTTAAAAAAATATCAAACCTGTAATACCCCGAAGTAGTAGGCACTGTAGTCAGACGAGTGTCGTTCTTTCACTTTCAAACAATTATGTATATCATACTTACCTTGGAATAGGGGGTGAAACTATTGCTATACATCGGGCATAACTACTCCGAACTACTACTTATACATAAAAAAATAAAGCTTGTACTAGGAAACTCAAATTTAAAAAATCTATACTTCGACTGACCCGGGAGTCGAACCCAGGATTGCTTGTTCATCAGACGCGCTTGCATTCACTAATATAATTAGCTGATCAAATAAAAAAAAACTAAAATAAAAGTCATAAAGTTAACGTGACAAATGGGTATCAAAGTTACTAATGACAATTCAGCAGAACATCTTTTCTATACACTATAACTGAAATGTCACAAGTTATATCGTACTGGTGACATTTCAACACAGAATGAGACATTATCGTGAGCCTCATCAAACGAACATCACGATCCCCTAAAGGTAATCCCCGTAGGCGATTGGCAGAATACTTTTCTCCTCCTGCAAAAATATTTTGCAATAAAACAAGATTAAACGCGGGCTGTGCCCAAATGAAATTCTGATACTCCTTTGAAATTTTTATACATGACATTTCCACTCGGGGTGCTATGATATTGCTTATTATGCCCCAAATCTACACGTTCGGTCGCGATAAAAACGCTAATACCTTCCAATATCCGTTCGATTTAAGTGACGGAAAATGTTGGAATATGATCCTCTCGATTTTCGGAACGTTACGTTCAAATACATTTTAACGAATATACATACCTTTTTGAATACTTGTATACTTTGTAATAATTACACCAAACGGAAAGTAAACGTCTCTATATTATTGTATGTTGGGCGAGTAACTGTTTTTTTAAACATGAACATCAGCTTAAAAAAATCAATATGAAACATTACATTAATATTAGATTAAAATCACGCCTATTTCCCTGTTTGCTTAGGCAGAGGAGTGTGTAACATTTCTACCTCTCACCAGACTGACACGGAAATAGCGTACGGCACATTTTTGCAGCGATACAGTAGCGCATTTCGTGAACGCGCGACTTATTCGCTTCTTTTGATTTAGTTATATTTGTAACTAACGCGCGATTGTTTCGGACGACATCAGATGAAGGGAAGAGGGGGGGAGGGGGTCATACACCCGCGGCTTTTAACGTATACTATTCATTCTGTACATGACAGTAGCGATGCAAAAAAGTGCTACGTAAGCGAATGTATACGACCAGCGACAGCATCGCGACTACCGCTGAAGGAACTCACCATGTACGACATCCTTAACAGCTAACAATTTACAATGACAATAATATGTAGTTAAAAAACAATACCTATCACCTATATTTCTTGACCGAACTATGCAATATGTCATCTAATTGCAATTTAACAATTACAATAGCTTTAATGCAACACCCACGAAGATGTGCTTTAGTTTATTGACAGAGCTACACCTTCCATATCCCAAGTACCACTGCACTGTCAACGCAATATGACATCACTTCAGAGTAGAGTACACTTCACACGTTAGCTAATTATCTCGTGCGCGGCTCGAACACACTTAAATGACGAGCACGTATTCTGCACCATGATCACTTACAAATATACATAAATAGATGAGTAATAATTGAACTTAAACTCGGTTCAAGTTATGCAAACACTCCACGTTCGGTATTATCCACGAGTCGATTTGTCATTGTCAACGTTTTCTTTGTTCTAATGTTGGATTCTGGTCTTCTCTCATGATTTCATAATGAGGCTTAAGGTTATAGAATACCACTGACAAATGCATATTGCCAAAGGTCACGCCAGGTAGTGTTACGTGATAGGCAGAGAGCGCTGAATGCGAGTATTTCACGCATTATTAGCAACACTTTAGCTTCCCAACAGGCAATCCTGCGACTGTTGGCCTATACTGAAAAAACCTGACCTGCTTCTTTTACGTTCATATATCTTTTTATATATACACGTAGGTTACGAAGAATCCTAATAGAACTATATTAAATAGAGTTAGAGATGATTGCTCTATAGAGGACCCTAATTTGCAATCATTGTAGAAGAGTTATCTTGTAAATAGGTACCTCTCACTCATTGCACCCGACTATTATTCAAGTGTCTTTATAACCGCTGACATCATCGCCAATATAACTTGTCGTCCCAATCTCAAATGGTGTTCCACGAGGAGAGTTCTCCGTGTATTTGCTATTTAATATTCAGGGTAGGAGTAATCAATTCACCGCTGTGTCAATGTCCAAATAACCAAGCTGTTAAGAATATGTTACCATAAATTATAGTCAAAAGGATTATAGGTATAACTGCCTAATTATGGATTGGTAACAGTTTCAGCAATAAAAATATGTAGAACAAAAGTACCTACTTATAATTTGTTTTTTAAATCCAAATTACAAATTTACGGGTATTGAAAAAAGATGCACTGAAAAATAAAAAATATTTACGTATTTTCGGTCTTTACAACTTTCTATTACGACAGCATTTACAATTTTAGTTAATTCTGGACTCGGTGTCAGCCGAGAAATTGGACCAAACTGGCAATGACCAAACTAAACAAATAAATAACATAATTTATAACAAACATAAAAAAACAGAAATAAATAAATATCTGAATACTAGACATTTTAAATTTAAACACTAGACATTCTTTTTAGCGTTGCTATCCTTGCTAGACATAAAAGTGCCATTACAAGTAATTTCAAAATAGGCTAATCAAGTAAGGCTCGGGCGTTGATCTTAACAATCATGTACCAATTGTCGGACGCGCTGAAATCATTTAAATGGCCGGGTCAATAACTCCGCATCGTAAAGAAAAGACGTCACTAAACATAAGGCTACGAACACATTAACATAATATGCAAAATGGGTCAAATCCTATATAACACGTTAAGCCTAATTTGTCGCTGAAGAAAATATTTAAAAACGTTGCATGTCGAGATTTCGCTTTTAAATCGCACAGATTGTTTGCTAATACAAAAAATGATATAGTTCATAGCAGTGGTATAGTGTGTGTCGTGCCTAAAGCACACAAAATGCTATAGTTAATTGTCAACTATTTGGGTCATTGAATCGTGTTACAAGACGCGCAGAAGGAATACTGCGTTTCATACGCTGTCTAGAATATAAATAGACAAGAAAGATCGTTTTTTATTCATATAAAACGATTTGGTTTCCTCAAAATACATTGTTATTTTACCATCACGCTAGGTTCCTTACTGGGCAGGAAGAGGGACAGCATGTACAACAGAATATTACTGTTAATATCTTCTATATGAATATTTTTAAACAGATGGAGAAACAATAGTGGAATCAATGGCAATCCTGCAGTACTTGGAAGATACGCGGCCAGAACCTTCCTTAACTCCGAAAACTCCAATCCTAAGAGCCCGCATGAGAGAAATCTGTGAGGTAAGCGTAAAGACAATGGGTGCACGGATGAACAATTTGAGTATAAATTTAATGAGGTAGGTACATATTATTTAGTATTATATGAAGACGTAAAATACTTATATTTATTTTTAATTGTTTTAATCTGTTATATTATAACATTGACTTTATTTTGTTCTTTCATCATCATCATTCATCATCATCAGCCTACTCCCGTCCACTGCTGGACATAGGCCTCCCCAATGGCACGCCACTGAGCTCGATCTTCAGCTGTTCGCAT
>DWME01006913.1:0-13128 GCA_018244795.1 Parelbella ahira ahira
CCACTGCCACTTCAGCTTGCTAATCCTTTGGGCTATGTCAATAACTTTGGTTCTCTGTCGGATCGCCTCATTTCTGAAGGTGTACAGTACTTAAATGAACAAGGTTATATGGATCACTATACTCTACATAGTAATTGTACATTGTTTTTTTTAATGTACATATAATGTATGAAATAAATAAATAAACAATTAGTTTAGTTTCCTTAGGAAAATAGTCTAGTGCAGGTATATTTATGAATGGAGCTGGTATCCCAGTCGTATTTAGGTCACCATGTTCTAGATGTTTCCTATTGATTATATAGCTTTCTCACTCTAATCCTTTTCTGCCGTTATATGTCATAGTGCAGGAGAGGAACAAATAATTAGTTATCGAATTTGTTTTGGAACATTTTCATTTTACTTACACCTAAAATAATATTACCACATTTACTATATTTCTAAAGTTACGTTGAGATCTGTGTTGCAATTTCATAAAGGTAAAAATAATGGTGCCATGTACTATGTTAGTACTGTTAAGTAAACTTATTTATTATTAACCTTAGAAATTCTAAACTGTAATGCACTAATAACCTAGAGACTAATAATAGAGGTACCAAAATCTTAAAGCCTTTGCATATCAAATGAACGTGGAATGTGATACATAAAGGAATTTTCTATTGTTGTAAATATTAATATAGTTCATTCAATTCAAGTTCAATCATTCTGTGACTAGACTAATCGTAGCTGTCTTTTAATAAAATTTGCAGATTTTTTTTGAAATAGCAGTGTTTTTCCTGAGTAATAGTGGATTTTTTTCGAAGTAATAGAATTTTTGCGGGATAATAGAATGAGTGCTTATGATATTATTTAACGCTAACGATTATGTTATTTAATGTTTTAGAAATCTTACTCCTAGACTATACACACTGCGGCCGATATTTCTAGAATGGTCTTCTATTTCCCTCACTCCCAAAGCAAACCCATTTATTTGTTTCATACTGCAGATACCGATTGTATGACTGTTGGAAACGTACCCAAGTATGATCAGAGCTATGGTAAAAGCAGTTGGTATACTGCCGGTGTACCTATTGCATTTGTTAGGATTATAGCACTGCAGATAATCGGAGCGTGCTTATATAAGCATAGAAAAGGGAGTCGCCCGTCATTACCGCTTCTGGCATTCGTATAGTAAAGTTGTGTTTTTGTCATATTCTTCAAATTTATTCTAGAACATTATTTTCTATATTCGGGCAATTCCAGTGAGCCCTGTAAACCTAAAATGTCGTTCCAAAAATTCAGTAAATCTAAAAATCATATTGGGGAAGAGAATTCGTCAAGAACGCTGCACGCCACCTGAGAACAAAATGGCGGAGACATCTAAAGGTTGACGTGGCCATCCTTTTTTGGAATAAAGACAGACGGGTTGAGGACTTCTGTGCTGAAATGTAAGGTGGGTGTTTTTTATTTCTTAGATTATGGTCACGTTTTGCGTTTATGTAAGTGTTACATGTAAAAAGTGAGGGAATGTATGATTATTGGTAATTTTGGAACTGCGTCATCGTTTGACCTTTAAAGTCCGGCGGCCATTTTCTTACCACTGCATACTTTTGTTACCACCTCATCATTTTAATATGATTAGGAGTCGTGAGAATATTGGTTTTAAATATTTGTTTTTCCCTATTGTGCGCTTTTAATTAGACAGTTAAGCATGCTTTTGATGATAGATTCTTGATATATTGATAAATAAAGGCGTAATTCGATCTCTCATCTAATATTTTTAAGTTTTTAATAAATTGTGTAAAGACGACATACTTTTGTGATTTATTTAAATTCTCGATATAGGCAGGTCACCGTTTTCAAGTATTTTTTCAAAATATGCAACTCTATGCTCAATATGGTGAAATACTCGACTAAATATGATTCACTTCCCGTGATCGTACAGCTTTTAATGAAAGGATATGAATCATAAATATGTTTAGGTGCAGTGAAACTGTGCTAACATATTGATACTTATTACAAGTTAATCCTCACATATTGGCTTCGGAAAATGAACAATTGAACATATGTATTTGTAAAGAACATAGGTACTAAAAATACTACATTGGAGTGATATAGGTCAAAAGACCATATAAAGAATTTGGCATCATATTATATCAATACACTATTACGCTATAGTACTTTGTAGTGTATGATATAAAATTGAGAAAAGAAACTAATTAAGCAGTCATATAGAATGTGTCAAAACATTTTATATGTGGCCATCTTTATATATTTCAATGATGACATAGAACGTTATATTGTGTGAGACATTATCAATTATTATCTGAGGTTAGTGTGTCATGAAATAAACAGTTGAATTTCATAACAGGTGCTCTATTGTGAAGATATATAAAGAAAATAATAGACAAGTTCATTATTAATATGAATTTTAAAGCATATGGTTTATAGTTTACATTAGCATGAATAAAATTGAATATCATAAATCCACGTAGTGCTTGGTTTCGAATTAAGAATCCATTGTTTTTTTTATGTACATGTACCTTGCAATATATATTTAATTAAATTTGTATTACAGGACTCTGCTCATAAATTGATGTACTAATTTTATGATAACACTTGTTTCTACAGACTCCGTTAATAAACCGTGATCAACAAAATCGTCGCGCGCCATTGGCAGGTCTATGTCATTAGAGTTAGTTTATCAACTCTAAATTGGTCCAGAGCGATATAGCCCCAGTCTGTTACGAGTTAACGGGTCGCCATTTGTATCAGCAATAGGCAAATAAATCGGTCCTCAGGATATTTTTGTCTATCACTAAGGTACTTTTAAGTTTTAAAAATAGTTTATAATTCTAACCAGTTTGTTTAAAACATCTTTAAACTAACTACGACGACTACTTTATAATATAACTATATTTAAAATAAGTTAGTTTTCTTAGTCAATCATGGAGACCGACAGTTGCAACTTGCAGATCCATGATTGTGTGTTGCCATTTTATGGTTTAATTTAATGTTGTGGTTTTGATAGAAGTCAATGAAGACTGGTGTAATTTTAATAACAATATTTACATGTGATGTATTCTGTCCTAAGAAAACAGTTTACTGTCAGCTTCAGTTTTGTAAATCTTTGGAAACAAATTCCACTCTTCTGTAATACATATCACATTGATTTTCAGATGTTTGTTTAGGCGTTGGAGCTACAGGCAGGCTTGTTGGTAGAGTTAAGAGCTGGTCGTAGACATTGTGCAGAGCAGGCTTGAGGTCGCGTTTAGTCTGCATAAATAGTAGTGTAATAATATAACTTTAGATCTGAACTAAATGTAACGAACAATGCTTGTGTTATGAAAATATTAAACTGAAGTTATTACTCCTTCACTTTATTTTGTTTCATTATTGAAGCTTAAGCTTCTGATGGCAATTTTGTTTTGTTTCGTCTTTAGGTGGATATCGAAGCGCTTTTATTAGATAATCAACAGGGACGGCTGACATTGTCTGTATTATATTCAGGTAATTATTTGTGGCGTATGATTCACCAGCGACATATTTGACGGAGAAAACCTAGCATAAATAATTACCTACCGAATATTAAAAATCATTGAAATTGCCCCCACTTCAAGGGTTGTTTTAGGGACATGTTACACAATTAATAGTCTGCTACTATGATACGATCGAGCTATAAAGCTATTATGATACTATCGACAACGTTAGAAACTGATTGTTAGTTATCTTCGAAAAAATTTTGCGCGCCATAATTAAGAACACCAAATTATGGATTTGCCTAAATTACGTATGATTTTTCCGGGATTGAAGGACTATGATAACTTAGGATCTTCCAGGAGAAAACAAATCGATTCGAATTTTTTTGGAACATCTTTGCTACCATAGTATCAAATAATAACTTCATAGGAACGTCTGAAAAAAGCGGTTATAAATATTTCTCTAATCTTAGTGCGGCAGGGATAGTCGATCATTCATTATTTTACCGACTTTACTACTTATTCTATTGGTTCTACAATGTTTGCGACCTCGACGTTGAGTCGACTAGAATCTTTCAATACTGAACAAGTTTTGTTCAGTATAGAAACAGCATCAGTCATTGTAATGTCCACCTTGATATGTACATTGCTTTAGAATACTAAACTTTCCTATTACTAAAGTCAGCAAAAAACCTCCATTTCTTAGCCTCACGAACGTCTAACGCGACAATTTAGCAGTTTCGTGATTTGGGAGCACACTAGGCATTATCAAACAGTAAATAGGAGATGAGTAACCTACACTGCTTATTTCTCTACCTAATAAAATTATTGCGGTCTTTATCGTAATTACCTACCCACGGCCATTTTTTTTTTTGTGTACTTTTGCCTTCTGAATACTACTTTTCATATTTCGATAACGTTGTGCGATGATTTTGCTGAAGTGTATTGTTTAATAGAAATATTTCATTGTTCTACAGCCATAACACTAAAGGCAACATCACCTTTGTCCTCACTTACTGCACTCTTTAATTTCAACTTCGTTTGGCCATGTAACAGCCAAATATATTTTGGCGAGCCTGCATTATTTCTTACCCTTGTAGTATAATCCATTCTTTGTGCTTCAATAGGGCAAAATCCCGAAAATGTCATAGATTATTCGTATTTTGAATACCACGGCAATCTATTCGTAGGGTTTTTGACCACACTTTGACTTTTGAACGTGATGTAGCGTAGGGTTTACTCATGTAAAATTCAAATTCGTCCCAATATCAGTATTCTTCTATCCTGTCCTGATCAGACATCGCCAGGAAAAAGTAAGAAATAATTTCGAAACTTCTTAAAATAGAAGTCTACGTGGAGATTTCGGTATTTTCTTTAAAACCTACAAATGAAACTACTGCGGGTTGCTATAAATAGGATTATTTAAAAAAATGTCATCAGTGAATCTTTCTGGAAATAGACATTTTAGCACCAATAACGGAAACTAAGTATAAAACCAAGTATAATTCGATATGTAACTTGTGAAAATCGGCGATTTATTGGTGACGAAAATTTTCCTATTTTTGAATTTCGTCCTACTATATGTTAATGTCGAATAGTTTATTTTATTTATAACTTTACTGTGTTCTTGGCCATTAATTAAAAAAATCATTGGTAAAACACCACAATATACACGTAGTATTACAATTTACGTATATACTGAATGTGTGACGGAGAGGGTTTGTAATAAGATAGTGAGGCAGTTGACTGGAGATCGCATGTCGACGGTGACGTTTGAGATTAAATAAAAGTCTAGGTAGGTACTGAAATTATCAAATGAAGTATATAGAAATATAAAATATCACGTAAGCGCTTCGAAGAAAATATAGACTTACATTTTACATATAAACAAAAATTTTTTTTGTACTTTGATAGAGAGGCAGTTAACTGATGGTCAAATGTTGACACTGATATTTGTGATTATAGTGACGTATATTATAACTCTCGAACCAACAATACGTTCCTAATCGACTTGGTAACCGATCGTTAACTCGCCCGCTAAGGACATTCGTCACTGAAATAGTTGAGCATGTTTAGCAATTGTGGGTTTTTAGGACTTCGAAATCGTTTTTCAGCGTTATGGAGAATTTGAGTGTAGGTTTTTTCACGACGTTTCATCTACGTTATAATCGAGCATCTTTAATGTTTAACTTTCTACTTTTATTGCGTACCTACCTATACGAACAACATTTTTATGCAGCCTTTCTGAAAATGCATATACGACATTGCAATTTAAATTGCAATAAACTAAAAATTAGACATACTACTACTACTACATATTACTATAAAAATAACGGTATTCTGGATTTAAATATTAAGTATTTTAATTTGCGATGAAGATAATATACTTTTAAACTTTAATCGTTGCATATAAACGAATGAGCTATAATAATAAAGATAAAATAGTGCCGTATGTTAAGAACTAAATAGCTAGCTAGAAGCTAATGATACAGTGCTGAGTAATTTGTAGTATTTAACGATAAATGTATATTTAACCTTTTGAGCGCCAAAATCGCCTACACGTGACGTGACAAAGCGCATACGGGCCCTGAGCGCCAACGAAGTCTATAATTGACAAAGAACGCGTGCCACAAAAATATTAAATACAAGGGTTTCAAAATTATTACTGGTATTTTTACTCAATATTCCGTGAAGCGGAATGTACCAGCAACGTGCGAGTATAAGAAATAAGTGCCTTAAAGCACAGAAACTGAAAAATTTAATTAAAAAACATGGAAACTAATAATAAAAAAATAATATATACACACGCCAAAGTCACAGTTAACCGCTAGTGATGTACATGCGCGAGCCATAGAGTACTCGAAAATTATTGAAAACTTCCAGGAACTGTTATTTTCTTTATTAATAATTGGTATTTAATTAAACGAAGTACGTCACATAAAACTATCGTTAGGTACATAAAATTAAAATCCAAAATGCGATAAAATCAACTTCGAAATCTCAAATCACATCACATCCCTACCGAGTCGACGTTTGTCAGTTTACTGGGCGCCGTTGTCAGGGATAGACGACCGGCTAATGACGTCATAAGCGGATGCCAAAGAAAATAGTGCAGTGAACATTAACAAATATGAGCGATGCTTCAGAACTTCTTCGCGTTTTGGAAATAGTTGATAATGATTGGATTTGTTGATTTTAGTAATGTGCAGTTAGATATTATGATAATGTTATGTGTCTAACATAACTATTATTTTAGATTCCATGACAACGACTTGTATTTTTTAACACCTACCTAGTGAGAATAATTATGTACGATTGTTGATCTTAGTAAATTATTAATAAATTTGATTAAGCATATACACTAGTCATACTGATTAATTTCTGTAATGAAGACGAAATGTACTAAAAAAGAAATATATAAATATTTTTTTTATTGAATGTTATATCGAATTAGAACATTTAAACATACATATTCAAAATCGATATACGGCTGGCAACATTGCTACATTTACATTTAGGGAATCCTCAAAACCGTAGGTCAGCTACGCCACAGTCGTCCAGTCGTGACAGTGACGTCATCACGATGGAGAGTAGTACTGTACCTTGAAGCTGTTTTATATTCTATTTAATATTCTTTAAAGTCAATTATTTAGTACTCTGTTAGTGTATATAGACAGCTAGCAAGATAAAGGGCAAGATTTGATAAAACATAACCGGTTAAATGTAGCCATTTATTGAATAAAGGAATAAATAATAAAAAAATACAATTGTTCGCAGAGCACTAATTTTGTAGGTATTTATTTTGCAATTTTATGCCTTTGCGTACAGGGCACGGAAGTGCGTTTTTGACGTGGCGCTCAAAAGATTAAAAAAGCAAGACGTGAGGCATTTAAGTTTTCTGTAGTAAGATTCGTAAAAGATGAGTAGTCTACTGGAACGATATAGTGTAAACCAAACCAAAGAAAGAAATATTGACTGCAATAAAATGTTAATTTTTATAGGTTCGAGTTAAGCGCTCTATACCTAGAGGTAAAATTCTTGGAAAAGTTAATAATGTCTGTACAATCGTGACTTAAATGACTGAAAACATTTCTAAAAATTTAACTATATTTCGAATTCCAAATGCGAGCTGATAATTGAGTGACGACTTAAAAAGATTAAAAGCGGAACAGGAAATATACAGAGCACTCTATTTCAACGGTACCATTATGCTTTATTTACTAACTACTCCTGTGTCGACATCACCAAATAACTTCAAGTAAATAAAAATGTCTAGTTTGAGTAATGTAGTTACGTTTATATTGTTGCCATATTCATATGCAGTGTGTGAAGATTAGAAAGGTACTTAAATATTTTAGTTCATTGATCTTAAAGTAAATGCCTCTATAGACCTATTTTAGTTCAAAAACGTCTTAGAGTTTACAAATCAATAGACAGGAAAAAATGACAAAAATTATAAATTTGAGACGAGGCATATCAATAATAATAAATTAACAGTTTTACCGATACCGATATTTATATTACGGATTTAAATTACTTATGGATGTGTCTTATGTAAACGAGGAGTTAGAGAAATGTTGCCATTTGCTGTTAGATAGATAAAATATTAAAATAGAGGTTGAAAAAGAACTAAAAGGTTAACGTGTAAAGATTAATAAAATAATTTGAAATATAGATTAATAGAAATAGCATTTAGAGATATTAAATTATAGAGGACTCTAGATTTATTTATTCAAACTCATTAGTTTTGTCGTCAAATAAACATAGTGATAGGCCTTACCTTAGTTTTGTAAATGTGAATATTACAAATTATCAGTGACGAACTCATCAAATTTTAGATTATCAGAAAATTTCTATATCTGTTCGAGGTATATTTATTTTTTAACATTGAAATATAAGAAATAGGCATCCGCCTGTTACTGGTAGGTAGATATTCCAGCTAGTAGTGATATTAGATAACAAATAGTGAAAACAGCAAAACAATTTTAAAAAGAAGAAGAAAAGAAATTATGAGATTTGAATAAGTTTGGTTATTACGTCAAGCGATATGCGATTTTGAGCAATCTATTTAATGTATTTTGCAACTAGAAGTACACGAAATATTGAAACTATACTTTATAAAAATTGATTTTCACAATTAGTCCCGAGTATCAGTTTTACTTGTTTTTTTAAATTAAAAAAAAAAAGGAACGTAACTAGCGATAGTAAAGCTATGTAGATTTAAGCTAGGTGCGGTGTACAATTATTAAAACAAAGGACTTGAAAGCACCACTTTCAATTCATATGTATATCTGAAAAGTATTTTCGCCATTTTCATTTGATAAAATATATGAGTGGGTATATGTCACGTGATCTATTGTCAAATACTACTAGTTATTCAGAATTAGAACAAAAATTGTACGGTCCGAGTCGATCGTGCTGATAAAAGTCACAATATGTTAAGGGTATCCAATGTAAGTTATATTTTATCACTAAGCCGTCGAATTTAGGTTTTCTTGAAGACTGGGGGTATAAAATAATACAGAATGCATTAGATTTATTTATTTGAACTCTAATTGTGTAGTTAAAACAACGTTGAATTACCTATTAATTACCTAAATTATAAGTATTCCATTAGCATTGTATAATAAATGTAACGATAAAAATTTGTTAGCCGTAAGTCTAATAAACCGTTATTCTTTATAAATTTGCTACGATCAGGTACAGCTATATGATAGTCATTAAAAATTTAATTAGTCCTTGCAGAAAACTGACCCATAGCTGAAATTATTCCAACAGTTTGATTGCATAGGGTTAGGAGCGGTGTTAGGTAGATAATTATGTGGAATACGTTAGTGTCAGTTATTTTTGAAATTATAATATACAATTTTAAGCGATTTTTTCAATATGTTTGGTTCAATAATTGTTTAATGTACGAAGTTTTAAGCAATATCTTGCGTAAAATGTAGATTCATAAAAAATTTCGGTCAAATAGATTAGAGCGATTTCTGATTTCATAGATAGACAGTGCAATTAACTATATTGTAAATAAACGATGCGTATTAAAATTTTGTTAAAACATGATAGATTTTAGGCGCAGTATTATGTACAATATGTTAGTGTCAATTATAATCAGAATAACAAAATACTACGAGTATCTTGCTTATCTTCAATATGTTTTGCTACTAGAGTATAGGGTACGTAAAACAAACCATTCAAAAACTGTGTACAATATAACTAACTATATAGACTGTAGTTAATAAAAATTTGCTAAATTGAGATATATTTGTTTTAGAACATCATAATACTAGTGAGACGAGGGTCGTACCTGTAACAGTGTTTCTATTACTAAATGAGTATTTAACTATGTAGAAAAAGAATTCGAAAGCATTATTGAAAACTCTTTATTTTAATGATATTAAGACCTAAGCATTTGCTATTTTATAAAATACGCGAATTGAGTACCTACATGTCGCTGATTTTCTGTCAAATATTTATTATTGACTTAGACTATTTGTACACAAATTTTAAACGTCGCATTTGTAGCTAGAAGATCTGTGAAATTGAAAAGTGCATAATGGAAATTATATTTCTAAATATTGAAATATGTCGGGCTGATTTGTATTTAATTAAAATAACTAGGTATAACTCATTACATTTATTTCTTTGCTTTAATTTGACGTCAATACAACATTGAATAGCTACAGAAATATAAATTTCTCCACAGGAATAGAAGTTACAGGGCCATACATTTTTTAATTAGGAGCGGTATTAGATAATTAGTAATAAGAGCAAAGTAATTTTAGAATGTCCATAACACGCTTACAATTATCTTTTGAGAAAACCGACACTACCGTTTTTTACAAACTTAAATTACGAATATCACTGATTTTCCAAAAAATAGATTTAAGCGATGTAAGATGCCTTGGGTAAAGCAGGGTTACATTTGTGCGGTTATAAATGAATTGTACGAAATAGAATTTTGTTTAACTCGGTAAGACTTTAGGCCTCGAAAAAGCAGAATTTAATAGTGTCTATTTATTGCTGGATAAACGACTATTAGGCGGTTTCTTTAAAATGTTTTGCAAGCATACCTATTTTAAGCGATACATTTTATAAAATGTGGTGAAGGTAGTATTAGCTATAACCAAAATATATTTCTTTTCGAAAATTTTAATAGAAGTGAGAGAGGAAAGACCGTAATTAGCGAAGTTGCTGCGATATGGATCGAGTAGTCAGCTAGGAGCGTTTTTATTTGTTTTGGTTGTTGCTAGTAGACTTTTATTTTTTCTTAAGGAACAATTTCTAGTTTTGTGGATAAATTTAGTGTACTAATGAATAAAGGTCACGTATTGTCTGGAAAGTACTTTAAATTGTGAAATGTACACTAATTACTTGCGTCAGTCCCACGCATATTATAGAGATGTGAGATTGTGAAGTTGTACAATGCACTTTACTTTTCTCTATTTAGAAATAAGTTGAACGAAACAAGTTTGTTATAAGTACAAAAGAATAATAATAAAAATTATAAAAAAAAATATTAGCTCTGTTGGCAAAACAACATCAAATGATAGGTAAATCTTAGTGCTGTAAATTTTAACTGCTACAGGCATTATTTAAAAAGATGCAGGAATTTGATTATAGCTAGAATTGCTCTGAAATAGGCAGATTGTTCGGGTAGAAGGCGTGTTCGGACTATTCGTAAAAAATCAAAAGCTGTAGTAACCTTCATAGGAGCTACTATTTCTCCAATTATTAAAATGTTTTTAGTTATTAGGTAATTACCTTATCAATGCGAGTGATTATAAAGTCAAATAAATCTCAGGGATGCGATATATTTTAGACGTATAGACCATGTAGCATGTTACACAATTATTTCAAGGTTTTCCATCTTCTAATATTTTAATCCAAATTTTAAGCTATACAATTTTTTAATCTACATTTTACTAGTAATATTTTACTACTTATCATTAGGTACAATCAGTTTTTTTTTATAAAATTATATAGAGTGATTACAGGGATTGTAACTATAAAAAATCGCTACAAACTGGGTGTGCTATTAGATAGAAGCGGAATATGAATATAATTTTTAAAACGAGCGAATAAAATTAAATGTCATTAAAATATTTACAATTTCTATTGATATAAAACGTTGTCTATATTTTTGTATGATATAATTACTATGCCAATATAGTCAATGTATAAAAAGGCTATACTAATTTGGAAGTAAGTTGTTCGAGTTATAATTTTTAAAACAAAATTGCTGGATAGTTAAGAAACACGTTCGATTTATTTATTGTAAATTATTAAAGTCGCCAAAAGAACATCAAATTATTTTTAGATATAAAACGTCGAATCGGCTGTGTTATTTGCACCTTCGTAAGTCAGTGACGGTGAGTATGTAGGTAATCGAACAAAGAGAAACCGCGAGTATACTGTGATCACATTGCACTAACGTCTGACAAATTAGCCAGCTTTCTAAACACTATCAAACTGGGCAAACGCGACGACTAACAGAGGAACAGTTCCTTGAGTGGAGGATACGCTCTCTCCGAAGGCAGGATAGCAATGTGCTCCTTCATCCAATTTCTCTCTAATCGCGAGGTTCCGTTGTAGCATGTAGCAATTCAGTGTCCCATACTCATGATGACCGTCTCTAATACTTGCGATGGTGCTGCCATTCATGTCAGTCTCTAACATTATATAATAGGTACAATAGGTATTATATATGTAATAGGCGTTACCTTGGTCTTGCAAATGTACTAACTACAAGCATTTGTGGGCGATAAATATGATAAGTTGTAGTTTTTGTTCACAATTAATTTCTACGATCAGTCTTCAACACACTTATAGACAGATAGAAATACAGATAAAAATTTTAAATAGACGTTATAGCAAACTGATCCGTAGCTAGATTTTTTCCGGAATAGGAAGATTACTTAGCCAGGAGCGGTATGAGATTATGATTAGTGAAGTGTAAACGATTGAAACCGAACCAATTTCTTTCTCCAATTAAAAATAATTTTCTAGAATTTTGCTTAACATAATTTTACTCAATAGGTATAACGCTGAAGATAGAATGATTTATTTCTAACATATAAAATATATCATTGATTTTCTGTGAAAAAATGTCGACGTTGTGTGGTCGCTCAGGTAGTTAACGCATGTTACAGTTGTACGGTTGTTAATGAATAATTTTGTCGGGAAAACGAAGTCAAACGTTAGGCGTGACCTTAGTTGTGTAAATTTAAAGTAGGTACTTGCCTATAAAAATTTATCATCGTTAAATTTGACAAACTGTAATTTTGTTTCAGAAAAATTACATATTTACTGCCACAGCCAGTAGGCTGTTAAAAACTTAACAAAGTTTTTTAAATTTAATTAGGAGTTATGTCGGTCAGAATTAGAAATGCTTTAGGTAGGGCCGGTGTGAGGTACAGTAAATTTCAAAATAATAGCATATGAAAACCTCACTTAACTATTAAAATATTTAGTTTCTTAAACTTTTTCAATTTCTTCAATTTAGTAAGTTACGCAACTGCTTTAATTAGGTCGTTTCTTTTAAGTTACATAAAATTAAAACGTGAATCACTAAAGGTCACTGATTGTCTGTCAGATAAATGAAACTGGGCGAAAACTATAAGTAATGTGAGGATGTACAGTATAAAAGTTAGTTACATTTCTGTAGTTATAA